>CATIWO010846036.1:0-10127 GCA_949673435.1 Macaranga tanarius | reverse complement strand
CAATTCCAAAAGAAATTACCTAGTGAGCAGCTAGTTTATTTTTTAAAAGCAAAAGTATTTATCCAAAACATGCTAAATTCCAAAATACAATAGACATTTAAAAACTGATAAATACTTACAAACACATTGCCTTGTCAAAATAAATTATTTTATAATAAACCTTCCTTTCGTAAATGCATGTAGCAAAGAATACCCATTTCATAGGGAATAATTAAATACTTTTAATAATAACACGAATCCAAACGAAATCAAGAATATAAAGTCTTTTTTCCAAAATAAAGCCCAAGGCAGTTTAAATCATCAAAATAAATCCTTACCTTCCTTTAAAGGTTTACCAAAAATAATTCACAGCAAATTTGGGGTCTAAAATGCTTATTTTAATAAAATACAGCGAATCCACCAAATCCCTAAAAATTCACCACTCAAATGCTAACAATTTAAAACCACAATTATAACTATTATAAAGTCTCATAAATCATTTATTATCACAAGTAGATTCATGCTTTAGTTTATTATGAACTTTCTCATATCAATTGCAATTAGAGTTGAGAGTTTCAATCATTTCATACTCAGCATTATAGTTATTCATATCATTCTCAAATGATAAATTATATTGTTATCTTATAATAGATAACTCTCAACCCTTCTCCGAAGGAAACAACAATATATAATAACTCTCTCTCACATCATCTCAATTTCTTTCCGTGGCTTACATGAGCCAATTCTCATTCTTTTTCCGTGGCTTACACGAGCCAAATTCACATTTTCATTTTTATCAACATCATCGTATGCATATATATAGACCACAAGAATTCGCCCCAAAGGCACCTCTGAATTCCTGCACTGTCCAAAAGACAGTTATCAATCGAGTGGCCAGCTCATCATTCCCATCTCATCCCATATATGTATAAATATATACTCTTATATAATTACATTCTCATTATCAATATTCAGATATTAATAATTGCAAGACTGGTAATATTTACATTCTTTGCAAAGGCAACACTCTTACCGAATTGAATATCCATTATCGATTATTCATAATGATTTAGTCTCTTTGTCTGAGACTTCACAACATACGGTAATTTAAGTATCTTTTATTTATTAATACAGACTTATCAATAATTATCAAGAATTATCAAAACTAAAGAATTAATCTCGTTTTCTGATGTTTCTAAAGTTCTTAGAACATTACTCTATGATTCGGTTCATCGCTGCATTTTAAATAAAGTATAAACGGTCATAATCGGATGCATTACAGGTCACGGAGGTGCGAGCACTGTGCAGAGGCGCTGACCACCGGCGGAGGCGCCGCCTTCCCAAGCAGAGACGCCGCCCTCTCTCACTCCCGGAGGCATCCCGTCTTCTCATCACAAAGGCGTCGACCACCCTCGTGGAGGCGCCGCCCACTAGGTCAGAGGCGCTGCCCTCTGGCCTTCTGGGTCAATACTCAGCAGCAGAAAATTTGACCAAAACTTAATTTTACACAAAATTAGACATACTAGAAGTTCGTATACTAATTATAAACTAAACATAATGTCATAAACAACTCAAAAAATTAAGAGCAAGCCTAAATCTATGAATTTAAGCATCAATTTACCCATTTTTAAGAATAAAAGATTAAGACATAAAAATATATAAACTTCAATTAAAACCCACTACTCACCACTTTCTCCAGTTGAATTCGTTCTCTTCCTCTGAAATCCAGATCTTTCTTAGCTTCAGAACACTTGCTTCCCTCTCTTATTTCTTTTTCTTTTTGCTTCTGCCCTTTCCTTCTTCTTTTCCCTACTTCTTCTCCTTCCACTGTAGCAACTAACAACTCTTCATCATTCTTTTCTCTTTGATCCTTCTTCTTTTCTTTATTTTCTTTCTAATTCACTTACTTACATTTGTTTCATCTTAGTCCTTGTTTTGCTTTTAATTACATCCTTAAACTTTATTCACTTACCCCACATATATTAACATCATCCTTATTATTTTTCACATATATAATATACTAACTCTTAACAACTTTAATTTAATACCTTATAATCAATCTCTATTTAATCTCATCATAATAGACAATAATTCCTCACTTAATTATCCATTCAGAATAAATGACAATTAACTCCAATAAATATTTATTTAATATAATTAAATATTTCTTAATTATTATTAATCCAAAATAATCCGGTTCTAGGACACAGATGTTATAATTCTCCCATACTATAAGAAATTTCATCCTCAAAATTTATACAAGCATAAAATAATTACACAAGTCCTGGGTATTTATGCCTCATATCATCTTTCCGTTCCCGGGTAGCTTCCTCTTGAGAGTGATTCTTCCATAACACTTTAACTAGAGGAATAATCTTGTTCATCAGACTTTTCTGTTCCCTAGCCAAAATTGCTATAGGAGCTTCTTCGTAACTTAAATTCTCTTTCAATTCCACAGGTTGTTCCTTCAAAATATGAGTGGGGTCACTTCTATATCTTCTTAACATAGATACATGAAACACATTGTGTACTCCTTCAAGAGTTTGGGGTAAGGCTAACCGATAGGCCACTGGCCCAATTCTTTCAATAACCTCATATGGTCCTATAAACCTAGGACTCAACTTTCCTCGTTTCTCAAATCTTATCATCCCTTTCCACGGAGATATTTTCAAAAATACTTTATCACCCACATTAAACTCAATGTATATCCTCTTTAGATTAGCATAACTCCTCTGTCTGTCCTGAGCTGTCTTAAGATTGGCTCTAATTATCTGAAGATTGTCCGTAATAATCTGAACCAATTCAGGACCTAACAATCTTCTTTCTCATACTTCATCCCAGTAAATAGGAGTTCTACACTTCCTACCATATAAAGCCTCAAATGGTGCCATATTCAAACTACCCTGATAATTATTGTTATACGCAAATTCCATCAATGGCACTTGTTTATCTCAGTTTCCACCAAAATCTAAAGAACTCGCTCTTAATATATCTTCTAGTACTTGAATAGTCCTCTCAGATTGTCTATTAGTCTGAGGGTGAAAAGCAGTACTAAATCATAATTTAGTACCAAGTGCTTCTTGTAAACTTGGCCAGAACCTCGAAGTAAATCTCGAATCACGATCTGATACAATGGATACTAGCTGTCCAAGTAATCTTATTACCTCCCTAATGTATAACTCTACCAGTTTATTCAAACTATACGTTATCTTAATTGGTAGAAAATGGGAAAATTTCATCAATCTGTCCACAATCACCCATACACTGCATCATTTCCCTGTTACATCCTCAGCAATCCTACCACAAAATCCATGGTTATATGTTCCCACTTCCATTCTGGTATAAGTAGTGATTGCAATAAACCAGCTGGGTGTTTATGTTCAACCTTGACTTGCTGACACGTCAAACACTTGGAAACATATTTCGCAATGTCCTTCTTCATCCCTTTCCACCAGTAATTCTCTTTCAAATTTTGATACATCTTGGTGCTTTCAGGATGTATCGCATATGCAGTATAATGCGCTTCTTCCAGTATTTTCCTTCTCAATTCCTCTTTATCTGGCATATAGATTCTCCTTCCTATCTTTGTCACTCCTTAATTGTCACAACTCAGGTCCTTGTTCTTTCCATTTTTCACATCTTTAATCCATTGCAGTGCTTCATCATCAGTTCATTGAGCTTGAGCAATTCTTTCCATTAATAATTGCCTTACTTTCAAGGTGGCTAATACACAATCAGGTGTATCTATATCGAGTTCAAAATTTAGCTTTCCGAGCTCAATTAACATGGGCATCCTAGTAATGCGTATATAATGCAGATTCCCAGTCGATTTCCGACTAAGAACATCTGCCACAATATTGGCTTTGCCCGGGTAGTACTTGATCGTACAGTCGTAGTCTTTCAGCAACTCCACCCATCTCCTTTGTCTCAAATTCAAATCCTTCTGACTGAGGATATACTTGAGACTCCTGTGATATGTAAATATTTAGCACATTTCCCCATAAAAATAATATCTTCATATCTTTAAGGCAAAAATTACCGCTACCAATTCCAAGTCATGCATGGGATAGTTTTGCTCATGAGGTCTCAGCTGTCTGGATGCATAAGCAATGACTTTGCCTTCTTGCATCAACACACAACCTAACCCTTATATCGAAGCATCACTATACACCACAAATCTACCGTCTTCCACTGGTAAAGTCAACACAGGTACAGTAGTTAACCTTTACTTCAGGATTTCAAAACTCTGCTGACATTCAGGAGTCCATCTATATCTCACATCCTTTCTAAATAACTTAGTCATAGATGATGCTATTATCGAGAAATCTCGGACAAACCTTCTATAATATCCAGCTAATCCCAAGAAACTTCTAACTTCCATTCTTATTTGGATCCATATATACTCCTTCTGCGGAGATCACGTGACCCAAAAATACCACTTTATCCAACCAAAATTCACATTTAGTAAATTTGGCATAAAGCTGTCTATCTCTTAAAATATTCAACACAATCCTCAAATGTTCTTCGTGTTCTAATCTAGACTTAGAATACACCAAAATAACATCAATAAACACAATCACAAACCTATCCAAGTAAGGTTTAAAAACTCTATTCATTAGATCCATGAATGCTGCAGGTGCATTCGTCAGTCCAAACGGCATCACTAAGAATTCATAGTGTCTGTATCTCGTTCTAAATGCAGTCTTAGGCACATCTGACTCCTTAATCCTTAATTGATGGTACCCAGATCTCAAATCAATCTTAAAAAATATAATAGCTCCCTGAAGTTGATCAAACAAATCCTCAATTCTTGGCAGTGGGTACTTATTCCTAATTATAACCTTATTCAACTGTCGATAATCTATGCACAACCTCATAGACCCGTCCTTCTTTTTAACTAATAGTACTGGTGCTCCCCAGGGTGAAAAACTGGGCCTAATGAAACCTTTATCTAACAACTTTTGTAATTGCACCTTTAACTCCTTTAATTCCACTAGAGCCATCCTATATGGTGCTTGAGATGTGGGTGCTACACTCGGCAACAACTCAATCTCGAACTTAATCTCTCTCTCAGGGGGTAAACCAGGTAATTTTTTTGAAAATACATCTTCAAATTCATTAACTACGGGTACTTCCTTCAATTCATTTCCTTTCTTGCTTTTATCCACTACAAAAGCTAAATAAGCATCGTATCCCTTTCTAAGATATTTCATAGCTGTCATAGCAGAAACTATCTTAGTTGGGACCTTCCTAAGATATTTCATCACTTTTCTCTCAAAACAATCCACATTAGATTTGTATCGACTTAATCCATCCATGCCTAGAATAGCATCAAAATCACTCAATGGTAAAGGCATAAAATCCTACTCTAACTCATCTTCCCCTAGTTTCACAGCAACATTCCTAGTGATTTTATCACAAATCACACTAACTCCCATGGACATACTAACCAAAACAGGTTCATCTCTATCAAACAATTCTAACTTATTATGCAACACAAATGTAGAAGACATAAATGAGAATATTATACCCGGATCAATCAATACACAAGGTAACTTATTACAAATAGAAGCCATACCCTTAATGACGTCTGGTGCATTCTCCGCCTCTTTCTCGGTCACTGTATAAATTATTACTTGTTGCACATTTTCTGATGTACTAGCTTGCCCTGTAGGCCTCTCCTGAGCTTGTGGAGCCCTACTAGCTTCACTTCTTGCCCCAATGGTCCTTGCAGCAATCGAAGGTCTACCGACTCTTCCAGATCTAGGAGCACTTGACCCTTGCACTGAGGGTTCTCCAAACATACCCTTAGTACATTCACGGGCATAATGTCCCATCTTGTTGCATTTAAAATAGTGCATTTTACTTCTGGTACAACTGCCCATATGATTTTTCTTGCATAAATTACACCAGGACACATTCATTCCTCCTCTCGGAGCATTTCTAAAGCTACTCGGTCGAAATATTAGCATTGGTTGCCTCACCGACATCTGACTACTTTGAGGTTGAAAGTTGCCTCCTGATCACACATTGCTTCACGAATAGGGATTAAATCTGGATATCTGGCTATGACTACCTCTCCAAGGTTATCTCGAAGACCCCTCATTTTGATAGGATTTAACCTTTGTTGCAGACTCCAATTCCTTATCGAGTCTCTCCTATTCCATTGCCTTTTAACCTAGCCTCTAAAGGTCGTACCGGTGTATAGGTTCAGTTTCCCCCTCAAGGACACGTGCAATCCATTCCAAAACTTATCACTCTTAGCTTTCTTTACGGGGTACATATCCCTCGCATACTGATATAGCTCCTCAAATTTATCCGTGTACTCCCCGACCGATATCGATCCTTGTGTCAGGTTCACGAATGCAGCTTTCCTTTGCTTCTGGAAAGTCTCTGTTAGGTATTCTCTACTAAATTCTTCCTTAAAGAGCTGCCACATAAGCACTTCCCCATACAAGTTCTTAATCCTCATCAACCAGTCATCCGCCTTCTCAAATATAAGGCCGTACACATTGCTTACTTTTTCAACACTCAACTGTAGTGTGTTGAAAGCTTTCTCCACTGCTCTGACCCATTTATCCGCTTATCCTGGGTCTAGTATCCCATGAAAATTGTAAGCTCCATACTTGTTCACATGCTCAATAATATCCCTCAGCTTTTTGTACCTCTCACGCTCTGCCATCATCGTAGCCATCGTTTTTGCTAAATAGGTGGCATCTATGTTCACTACTGGAGCTATATACGGGTTTGGAACATTCATAGGTATCTTTGACGGTGGTACGTAATATCTATTCCTCGCCCTTTATGGAATATGCTCAAAAATAGATGTTGACACAGCCGACATAGAACTCCCTTGCGGACTAGCAGCATGAACATTCGGCCTATTACCTCTCTCATTGCCAACAGAAGCTGACGATGGAGATGATTCCCCTATAGACATCCAACTCCTATTCGGAACATTAGCTATCTCAACTAGCCTTACACCTTCAGGTTGGACATCACGTCCTCTTCCTCTACCTCTAGCTCTACCCCTACTACGATCTCTACCAAGAACTCTATCCTGGTTTCCAATCATTCCACCTCTAGTTCTTGCCATATTCTGAAAATTAAAATCACAAAACTTTAGGAATTTTTATCATCATAATATTACCTACACACTTCTACAATCATAATTCATCAACTCAGTATTCCTTAATATCATTTAACACATAACACGATGTTTCTTAGTGTCTACAGAACCTAATAACCTTAAGCTCTGATACCAAACTTATCACACTTTATCCTCTAATTAACTACTAATACTCAATTATATACAGTAATAGTATTCATTATATTCTTAATACACTTAGTGAGCTTTCAAGGTTATAACACATGCACTTAATGATCATCATTACTAAAACCTGTACAAATTTAAAAATCTTTGTACTTAACTTGGATACTTTTCCATTTGGAATTACCTCAAATCAATTATCGAAGTAATAGCACTTGAATAATATCTCTCTTACAATTTCTATGCCACTCATCATTAATCAATCTCATATATTCATATTACATTTAAACTCAAGATGGCAAGATAATAATATAATAACACACTAAGATCATAGATAACATAAGCACTCTAGTTCTAACCATCCATCAACATCATAAAATATACATCATCATAAATATATACAATTAGAGTACTAGATGCTAATATAAATAATATAAGATACATCACTATTTGCCCTAGCATCTAACCCCAAGTCATCGGATCTCAGTCCGACATATGATGGTGGAGATTATAATAACAGCAGCATAAATTCAGGCCCAACCCTCAGTAAAATAAAACTAGCGCTTTGGCTGAAAGGTAACTCTGGTGACACGCTCAAAAGGGTGTAAAATGGCTGGAAGCAAAAAGCTAAAAAGATGCATCCATAAGACTGCATCACACCCATGCAAGGGTGACCTGGACATCCAGAGAGGTGGCATAATAGATGCAGAAAATGGAACATATACTGTCCTCATGCTCCTCTCGTACAGATGAAACTCGTGCATGAGCTCTTATGGGCAGAACTGTAACCTTAAATACTAACTCAGCATCCGCATCGTGGCACACAATATACCGCACTAAGGTCTCTACAGGGGTGACCTCATAGATCATGGTAGCCCACTATACAGCCATAATGATGCTAGTCTATCTCTAAGCTGTGAAAAATATTTTAAAAATGGTGGTGAGTAATTCCGAAAGAAATTACCTAGTGAGCAACTAGTATATCTTTTAAAAGCAAAAGTATTTAACCAAAACATGCTAAATTCCAAAATACAATAGACATTTAAAAACTGATAAATACTTACAAACACATTGCCTTATCAAAATAAACCATTTTATAATAAACCTTCCTTTCGCAAATGCATGTAGCAAAGAATACCCATTTTATAGGGAATAATTAAATACTTTTAATAATAATACGAATCCAAATAAAATCAAGAATATAAAGTCCTTTTTCCAAAATAAATCCCAAGGCAGTTTAAATCATCAAAATAAATCCTTACCTTCCTTTAAAGGTTTACCAAAAATAATTCACAGCAAATTTGGGGTCTAAAATGCTTATTTTAATAAAATACAGAGAATCCTCAAAAATTCGCCTTAAAACCATAACTATAACTATTATAAGTCTCATAAATCATTTATTATCACAAGTAGATTCATGCTTTAGTTTATTATGAACTTTCTCATATCAATTGCAATTAGAGTTGAGAGTTTCAATCATTTCATACTCAGCATTATAGTTATTCATATAATTCCCAAATGATAAATTATATTGTTATCTTATAATAGATAACTCTTAACCCTTCCCCGAAGTAAACAATAATATACAATAACTCTCTCTCACATCATCTCAATTTCTTTTCGTAGCTTACACGAGCCAATTCTCATTCTTTTTTTGTGGCTTACACGAGCCAAATTCATATTTTCATTTTATCAATATCATCGTATGCATACATATAGACCACAAGGATTCGCCCCAAAGGCATCTCTGAATCCCTGCGTTGTCTCAAAGACAGTTATCAATCGAGTGGCCAGCTCATCATTCCCATCTCATCCCATATACGTATAAATATATACTCTCATATAATTACATTCTCATTATCAATATTCATATTTTAATTATTGCAAGACTGGTAATATTTATGTTCTTTGCAAAGGCAACACTCTTGCCAGATTGAATATTCGTTATCGATTATTCACAATGATTTAGTCTCTTTGTTTGAGACTTCACAACATACGGTAATTTAGGTATCTTTTATTTATTAATACAGACTTATTAATAATTATCAAAGCTAAATAATTAATCTCATTTTCTGATGTTTCCAAATTCTTAGAACATTACTCTTTATTTGGTTCATCACTGCGTTTCAAATAAAGCGTAAACAGTCAGAATCGGACGCGTTACAGGTCACGGAGGTGCGAGTACTGTGTAGAGGCGCCGACTTCTTGAGCGGAGGCACCGACCACACGCCATGGAGGCGCCGACCACCGGCGGAGGTGCCGCCTTCCCAAGCAGAGATGCCGCCCTCTTTCACTCCCGGAGGCATCCCGTCTTCTCATCGCAAATGAGTCGATCGCCCTCGGGGAGACGCCGCCCAACATCGCAGAGGCGCTGCCCTATGGCCTTCTAAGTCGATACTCAGCAGTAGAAAATTTGACCAAAACTTAATTTTACACAAAATTAGACATACCAGAAGTTCGTATACTAATTATAAACTAAACATAAGCTCATAAACAACTCAAAAACATCAATAGCAAGCCTAAATCTATGAATTTAAGCATCAATTTACCTATTTTTAAGAATCAAAGCTTAAGACATAAAAATACATAAATTTCAATTTAAAACCACCACTTACAACTTTCTCCAGCTGAATTTGTTCTCTTCCTCTGAAATCCGGATCTTCCTTAGCTTCAGAACACTTGCTTCCCTCTCTTCTTTCTTTTTCTTTTTGCTTCTGCCCTTTCCTTCTTCTTTCCCCTACTTCTTCTCCTTCCACCATACTTTCCACTGTAGCAACCAACAACTCTTCATCCTTCTTTCTTCTTTGATCCTTCTTCTTTTGTTTCTTTCCTTTCAAATTCACTTACTTACATTTGTTTCATCTTAGTCCTTGTTTTG
>CATIWO010845916.1:0-10044 GCA_949673435.1 Macaranga tanarius | reverse complement strand
AAGTGGCCCATTTGAAAGCCCAAGTAGACAACCCAAAAAGAGGAGGTTGCATTTGGAGATTTGGAGAGGCCCATGGACAATTTGAAGACTGGAGGAGACCACAGAGCCAAAAACTTGAGGCAATTGGTGAGACTGAAGAAAGTCACAGAGCCCAAAAAGAGGAGGTCAGGCTTGGATCAGTCCATGTTAAAAAGCAAGTGACAACTGGCCCAAAAAAGTGTGAAGCCCAGTTGCACTTGATGTGGGGAGTGTTGGAGAATGAAATGTTGAGTAAATCCCATATTGGAAAAGAGCAAGCAAAATGAGTGGCATATAATTTGATGGAGAAACCCAACCAAATGGCCCAAGCCATTTTGGTGAAAGGTGGATCCAATTTGAAGCCCATTGCTATGTTCTGGAGGCCCAGCTGGAGAAGTCCGGTTGGTGCAAGGTCCAACACTCAAGTCCGTTGTGAAGCCCAAACGTGTTGAAGTCCATGGAGCCCGAAAATTTCTAACACCTTTTTTTGTTACCTATAGGCAATGAAGTCCTTGAAAGTGGTTTTTCTGTCAGTAATATCAGACCGAAATTGGTTTGTGACCAGCACAACAATGGCAGCAACTAATGCCCCCAGTGTCAAGAACCTGAGCACAACACAAGATACCAACACTGATTTTGAAGCCATATGGATTAATAACTTAATTGCAGTTTCAGGTCAGTGTTTATACTTGCACTGATTCTGCCTGCACATTAATTTTCTCAAGTTAAGAATCTTTATATAGTCATTATATTTAGATAAAATTAATGTTGTGCAATGTCGGCATAGTTTGGTTTTATGTAAAGCATTGTTTAAATTAATGTTAATTAAGTATTAAAACTATAAAATTAAAGCAAAAACCTACATTTTTTTAAGACGGCAACAATATTATTTGTTATTTAATTGTTTAATTTTTGTATATTCTTGAATAGTTAACAAAATGCCATATTAACTTATTGTTTGAATTTAGCCTTGAAAATATAGTTTACAGGGTACAGGTGTTAAGATTAATTTAAAGATGCTTAGTTGGACTCATCCTTTACTTTCAAGAGCTTAAAGTGTTAAATTATTTTTTGTATCTACTGACTGACTGAGTCAATAATATAAGGTCAGTTGTAATATCCAATGCATATTCTAATTTCTTTGTGTTATTCCTGTCTTCTAATTATCACATTGTGTATGAAAATATGTTGGGGCATAAATAAATTGAAATAGTAAGATGAGAAGTATATATATATTAAGACCAAAGACAGCCATATTATCATGTTATTTTAGATATTTAGAAAGGTTTCGACTCCGAATTTTTACTTAAGTTAAAATATATATATATTTATTGTATAAGATTAATTTCTGAGGATAAAAAAAATAAAAATTTGTCAACATGAGCAGAATTGTTTGCTCATGAAGTTCTCCGAATTAAATTTCAGATTTTAACACAATGTTCTCATCTCTATATTAAGTCAGCTTCAGAACACCTTCAAGCTATCTAATCTTTTTTTTTTTTTTGGCAGTTTTTGTACATGTTAGCAAGAATAGGATTTTGGTAGCTTTAGATTAAAGCTAGGTTTGTTTGTAGACGTCCACATTCTACAGTTGACAAATTGATATCATTGCAGCCGTGGAATACAATTATTATCATTAATCTGACTTAAATTGGTCTCCAATATGGGATCCCTATGTTGGTAGGGAGTAATCTTTAGTTTCTATTGTTAGTCCATCTGGATTTCTAGCATTTGAAGGGAATTATATTACTACGCTGTAGTAATTTTTTTCTCCAGATTATTGATTGATCATCATCGATGAATGCAATCATTCTGACAAAAAAAATTATTATCATCAGTCTCAAGAAAACATGACACTACCCAATTAAATGCTAAAACACATTTGTGCCAAATTCCCATTTTATTTCATGAATCATGGCATCATTTCAACAACCATATACACAGATATTTTATTTCTTGTTGTCTTGAAATTCAAACAATGCACCATCATTTTTTCAAGAGAATTTATTTATTTGGAGAGTATATATCAGGAATTTTTCATAGAGCCTTATGATGTTACTCAATTAATGACTGAATATTTTTGGTTTATTTTGTTCATTCTGGAAATTTGCATTAAGATTCAAGCCAAAAAAGAAAAAGTACTGAAAATGCTCATGCTATACTGTTAGGCCAAAAAAATAAATAAAACATTTGAAAATTAGATACAGAAGAACCCTTAAAAACTTTAGCATAAAATCTTGAAACTTTTCTTACACTAAACTTGATTAGCAAAAGCAAAATACCCACGTTTTCTTTTTCTTTTTTTTTTTTAACCACTGTTGCTGCTTCCATTAGCTGATCCAGGCATCAGCTCTCTCAACATGGCTACAACTTGCAACATATTTGGCCTTTTTGAGGGGAAGTCATCCACACACTGCAATGTTATTTCCAAGTACCTAACCATTTCTTTAACCTCTTCTGCTTCGGCTTCATCAGTTCCTTTAGTAACAGATAGCAATTCTTGATCTATCACTTCCATTTGTTTCCCTTCTCTTTCCTTCATTTTCACCCATCCCACTAAATTAGTGTCACCAAAATCATCCTTATCTGTTGGCCTTTTTCCTGTCAGGAGTTCCAAAAGTACAACCCCAAATGAATACACATCTCCTTTGGCAGTGCACCTGAAGCTCTGGTAATATTCAGGTGGAACATAGCCTGGTGTTCCTGCCAATGTGCTTACACTAAGATGAGTGTCAAGTGCACTTATCAGCCTCGCCATTCCGAAATCTGAAACTCTGGCTTCCATTTCATGGTCTAATAGTACATTGCTTGACTTCATGTCTCTGTGTATGATGTGTGGGATGCAATTGTGGTGTAGGAAACAAAGTCCTTTAGCTGCTCCTCTTGCAATCTTTTTCCTCTCTTCCCATGTTAGAATTCGCCTGTCTCGTGTCCTTACTCTTCCATGGAGCATTTCTTCAAGGCTTCCATACTCCATGAATTCATAGACAAGTAGCCTTTCTTCACCAATTTTGCAGTAACCAAGTAGAGGGACAAGGTTTCTGTGCTTTATCTTCCCCAGAGTTTCCATCTCGGCCATAAATTCTCGATCACCTTGGCAGCTCAACCGTATAAGCTTCTTGATTGCAACGCTTGATCCGTCCTTCAATGTGGCCTTAAACACTTCTCCGAAGCCACCACAGCCAATAAGGCTTGCTGCAGAGAAGCCATTGGTAGCTTCAATGAGTTGAGAGAACTTGAGCTTTCTTAGCTGCCTCTGAAAAGTAGCAACGTTGATGCTCAGTGGCTCCTTCTCTTTGTCAATTTTCCATGTTGTGGCAGCATGAGATGCCTGCAAGCTACTAAGCATCTTGACATCTTCAGTCTCCTTATGCCGCACGCGCATTGCTATGGCCCACACAATCAAAATGCATAGAGAAGCAACAGAAATGAGGATCCCTAAGACAATGCTATTTGCCCATGATGCAGCTCCATTCTTTTGGCCTCCTCCACCATATGCAATTGGACTAGTTGTTCCTTGACCATTCCTACCATGGCAGTCTGGCAATGGAACACCACAGAGTCCAGGATTGTGTGCATACTGTGTTGCTGGAAGTGTACTTAGCTGCCCTCTCTGCGGAATTTCCCCTGTTAACTCATTATAAGATAAATCAATCTGCACCAAGAAAGACAGGTTTGAAAATGAATCTGGGATTTCACCCTGAAGTCTATTATGAGACGCATCAAACACGCCCAAATTCTTGAGCTGACCAAGTGATGGAGGAATCTCCCCTGATAGCTGATTATGTGACAGTACAAGAACTTGCAGAGCCATCATTTCCCCCATTTCATCAGGAATTTTCCCTCGAAGCTCGTTATAGGAAAGATCTAGATACTCCAATGTCTGGTATTGTGTAAACAGACTCAGGACTGGTCCAGTATACAATCTTGTGAAATCACAAGTCTTCAGTGTTGGGAACTGCAACAACCTTTCTGATCTGATCCCAGCAAATTCCAACAAACCTCCAACTCCTTGACATGAATTACCAACATTTCTGACAAACACCAAAGTGTTTCCAGATGGAATTCCACCCAATGCTTTTGCTCCAAGCTGCCTGCCAAGTCGAGGTGGGATTTCACCAGTCAGTCTATTGCTGCTCAAGTCCAACCAAACCAAGCTGCTGCAGTTTCCAAGCTCTGTTGGTATCTCTTCACTCAAGCTGTTATTTCCAAGCTGCAGAACAGCTAACCTTGACAAACGGCCAAATTCTTGCGGGACTTTTCCTGAAATCTGATTGCTTGTGAGAGATATCCATTCAAGGTTGCTGCAACTGAATAATTCAACTGGAATTTCACCAGTAAGGTGATTGTTATTGAGGATGAGATCCTTCAGGTTCCTGCATTTCCCCAATTCTGCTGGTATATTCCCTTCCAAGCCATTATACCAAGCTATTAGTTGCTCAAGATTCTCGAGCTTCCCTAGCTCAGCTGGGATCGAACCATTGAGGTAGTTTATGCTAAAATCAAGTGATTTTAGCTTGGAGCATTGTGATAATTGAGCAGGGATTTCTCCAACTATGAGATTATCTGGCATTCTCAGCTCCTCGAGCGAAGCTGCACCAGGACATATGTCTGGTGGTATTATACCAGAAAATTTGTTAGAACTAAGATCCACAACTCTTAAATTCTTGCAGTATGAAATGGAAGCTGGAAAGGATCCCGAGATGAGATTGTAACTTAATAGCAAGCTCTCTAATGAACTAAGGTTCTGAAGGATAGAATCAGGAAAAGGGCCTGTTAAATTATTGTTGGACAAATCAAGAAGTTGCAGCCAAGAACAAGAATAGAAAGAGGCAGGAATAGAGCCTGAAATGTTGTTAAAAGAAAGCTTAAGCTCTATAAGTGAACTACAAGCATTTCCCAACTCAGAAGGGATCCAACCAGTGAGATGATTATGGGAAAGATCCAATCTTTGTAAACTAGTGAGGTCGCCGAAGGATCTTGGGATCTCTCCTGTAAGCATATTGGATGACAAATTCAAAGACTTGAGATTTGTGCAATTTGAAAGTGAATCAGGAATGAAAATTTCTAAATGGTTTGCTGATAGATCAAGTTGCCACAAAGAGTTGCAAGAGTTTTGATCAATTTTGAAACCAGAAATGGAGCCTGTAAAATTGTTATGTGAAAGGTCAAGGACTTGCAATTTATCAGAGTTGGACAGGAGATCATCAGGTAAAGAACCTGTTAAATTATTGTAAGAAAGATTGACATAAACAAGATTTGGTTTCTTGGAAAAGAAATAGTCAGGAACCACACCTACGAGTACAGCAGAGGCTAATTCAAGATGTTGAAGTGCATATGGGAGTTTAAGCAAAGAAGTAGAATTTACAATAAATTTATTTGAAGATAATTTCAAAGCTGATAACATATCAAGAGAAGCTAAAGGATCAAAAGATATAATCCCATCAAGATTAGCATCACTAAGGTCAAGTTGAGTAACTCTTCCAAGAGAACAAGAAACTCCATACCAGATACATGGACTGCTATTAAGCTTCCAACCTGACAAAACTTGATTTGGATCCTTGTGAATCAAACTCTTGAACATCAGTAAGCCTGCAGCATCAGTCTTAATCGAGGTGTCAACACCTTGCTCAGCTACAGAAACACAAGTCAAAACCATAAAGAAAACGATAGCGAGTGCAAGATGATGAAAAAGCTGAACTGGGTGGTGGTTGCTCTCCATTGCAGGGAACAAGACTTTGAAGAACACAGAAGTGAGAGATAAAAAAGAAGAAACAGAAGCAAAAGAAAAGAGAGTGCAATGCAGTGAATTGTATAGAGAAAAGAAAGTAAAAGAAAGAAAGAAAGTGGTGAATATGATGAGAATTTGTTGTTGATGTTTCAAAGATTACAAAGAGAAGCAAAAGCTTTTGCAAAAGGACTTACTTTTTTATTTTTATTTTTATTTTTATTTTTCTTCTTTTCTGTTCCTCTTTGTGTTTTTATAAAATGAAAAAGGAGGGAACGTGGGGGAAGAATAACATAAAGAAGTGAATTTAATTTTTCAAGTTTGATAGTTTAATTATATATATATATTTTTTCATATCAATAAGGAAAGGAAATTATCTAATATATTAATAAATTAATCGAAAAAATTTTAATAGACATTATCATTATTATTATTTTTAATTTAAATCGCAAGTATTTAAAATTTATTGGACTAATTCAGTTCGATTCGGATAGAATTACAAAGATCTTTTAAGCATTAGTATAAATTATGACTGAAATTTAAAATACCACCTAAACCAAATCAATTTCTACCCATTTATTCCCACTGTTATAGGTCACTTTATTTATTTTTTTCTTTTTTGTGCACTAAAAGAATGTATATAGATATATAACATAATAGGAAGGGAAAATGGGAAAAGATTTGACGATTTTATTTTTGGTCAAAAGGGTGTATAAGAAGAGGACCCACAGACAAGGTCTATCTTGAGATCGGCTGCTTTTAAAAGAGGTGGAAGAAGAAAAATGTATGTATATATATATAAGTGGACAGTGTTTGATCCAAGAGAGAGTGACTGTCTGTCTGTCAGGATGTTTCCTTGTTAGAAATGTTAAGATATTTGCCCAGATACATACATACATACATACACTGTGTTGTTGCTCACTTTACATTACAGATTTGAGGTTCCCATCTGTACCACTATCATTGCCTCTTGTATTTCGAGTAAATTTACTAATGAAGTTCATCATCTCTATCCTACTTCTTTTTTTTATATTATAATAAAATGTTCTGTTAAATAAATTATTAATTCATTATTTCTCTTTTTCATTTTAATAATAAGAAAATAAAGAGATGTAAAAAATTTTATAAAGAAGATAAAAGATTTAAGCTCTTAGAATTGTTGAATATTATTTCAAGTGACATTTTCAGATAATGGATTATTGTTTTATACCCTCATCAGAATAAAGTGATCTCATCTATGAAACATTTTACCTCTATATAAAGAAATAAAAGCAAAAAAGAAAATTTGTACTATATAAATTGATGCTTTAGCCGATGCATTTTCTTCTTGGTCCCAGCTGACCAAGAGTGAACTTTCATTTTCAATACTACAGGACAGGAGGATGTTAAGTTCTTGAAAATGGCATAGAGTAATTATTGAGTATGAGTCAAGTAAAATTAACTGTAAATGGCTTATTATTTTTATTATTGTTGTTATTATTTGAACTAAAATAATGAGACTATTATTATTATTCGTTCCAAAGTGTTGTTAAAATGAGAGATTAAGCATGATTTTTTATATTGAAGTCATGATATAATTGGATTGTTGGATCTATATAGATGTTTCACCCACCTTGTCATATTCTCCTTTTGGTCAAAATTTCTTCTTTGACAAATTAAAATTCTTTTTTTGAATAGGTTAAAATAGTTTAATTTCCTATCATAAGGGGAGAAACAGGGAGATGAGAGTTTGAATCCTGATTTCTACATATAATGTCCACATTTTTTACCATGTCAGCTATTCATGAAGGACTATAAATTAAAATTCTTAACAAAGTAAAAAATTGGAATGCTTATCATTTTTACTAATATGTTGAATCATATAAAATCTCCACATCTACTTTTCAGTGATTTACCTTAGCTAGCTATACCTTATTATATTTTGGCTTCAATGTAAGTGAGTTGTCTTGTCTTCTCTTGATGAGCAATTCGATATATGTTTATTCAGAATTCTCTATCGAATTGTCGGTAACAATTTGAATCAATAGGTAGTCCCTTTTTTTTCTTTTATTTCACATTGGAATATAATTTGTTATTTTTATCAGAAAAAAATTTTCTCAGAAAAAACTCACGATCTCGTAATATTCTAAAATGAAATTTTATTTTTTTTTTTTTACTTTAGACTACTCAGGCTTTTAACTATAGCTTGTTCATTTTCATCCATTCTTTCCATTGGATTTCATTTATAGATCATATACATGTTGCTTTTCTGGCAACAATCATTTAGAGTACAATGCAGCTATAATTGATTAGTAATAAATTTATAGGTCGTCCAATTATATGCTAAGTGCTAAACAGAACATCTTTTGAAAAATGTGTTGCTTGGTAATTAAGCTTTTGCATGGCACACTGAGCTAATTAAGTAGGTAGAAATTCTTCCATTTAAATTATAATTTCTGGTTGATTTTTTTCTTTTTATTTAAATCAAAAATTAAATAATATTTAAATTAACTTTGTGCGCTTCTTAATTAATTTAATTTTTCGAATGAGTAAAGCTAATGAAATGCATTATTATTTTTTTATTTAGGGGAGTAAGTGATTAATAAAGATAATTAACTATAGACTAGTTACATATGGTCAATAAAAGATTTATAAAGGAGATCATGATTTTAATGTGGGTCCTAAGTGCTGAAAAATGGAGGAGAGGGAATCAATGATACAGTTCAACATATAGGTGTATTTGTTTGTGAATGGCTGGTGTTACCCACTAAAGATTAAAATTAAAATTAATTATTTTTTAAAACAAAATTTATGTATATATTAAGGTAAAGAGAGGCCCACAAGAGGAACAACATCAATGAAGTGCTGTGGGTAAATGGTATATTTGGCACAAGAAGTGATTGTGATGATGCCTCTCCACTTGGTTCCTTTCTTCTTTACTCTTTGCTTTTCACTTTATAACCAAAATCTGAAGCTGCTAATGCCACTGCTGCTTATATAATTTATATAGTATTCACTGTTCATCCCCCATTGCCCTCAAAATCATATCCTGACTTTATAGCTGGTTTTTTGGACCACCCTTTGCTAGCTAGCTTTGTTACATTAATTGGTTATTATCAATTTAATTAATCAAAATTATCTGTCCTTAATTAATTTGATTAATTATAATTGATGCACCCACATGTTCACTTAGAGATTCACACATTTAATTGTATCTGGGCCTTTGGTACATGCATGATGCATGGAAGCTAGTCTCTCCAAGGTTATCAAAATCCATTAGCGGAATACTGTCCTAATATGTGCCGTGTGTGTTAATTACTCAAAAAAAAAAAATCATTAGTTGAATACTGATTAATTAATTAAACAGAGTTTCTTGATTCAAGAGTTTAATTAATTTTTTTTTTTAACATCTTATTTGGAATGGTTAATTCTCCACTATAAAGAAAGAGTAACAGAAAATTTTTCACTATAAAAAGAAGGTAAAGGAGCACGAATGATCAAACTTTACTTTCTATATTGAATATTCATATTTTTTTGCCATTTGAACTCTCATAGTACGGTTTAATTAATTTTTTAGAGTCCAACATAAAATTAACTTTATATAAGAATATTGATGTAAGAGGTGCTTTTTATGTGAATGTATGGATAACTAAAAGAGATTAATTTTATGATAAAACATTAGTTATTGGATCTCAAACTTCAATAAAAGCATTAAATCTCGAGTTTAACAAAATTAATGAGGAATCTAGCAATGGTTCACATCAGTCAATTTAATTAAGACAATATCTTTAATAGTAGGTTAGGGTGCCTGGCATTGTGGGAGACCGAATCCGATTATTTCTCAGTGCAAGTCAAAAAAAAAAAAGGCCCAGTTATTCTAATTGCACCCAAAAAAAAAAAGCAAAAGCAATACAATTTTAAGTTTTTAACTTATGAAAAAAATAATCTAATAGTTATTTTTTACAAAACCATCATAAATTGCAGAATTTAAAATTTATTATTTTTACATTACACAATTGATTGTTATTTATTCTAAATAGAAAGTTATCTTATATATATATATATATATATACTAGTAAACACAATACGTACTTCGCACGTAATTTTTTTATTACTGGACTCTACTCGTTTTTATAAAATAAATTTAAATTACAAAATAATTTAATACGTTTTAAATATTTTTAATTTAATATTTTTATCTTCTAAAAATATTTCATGTATTATTTTTAAATTATAGTTATAATTAATCAATATAAAATAAAATTTTAAATACATTATATCATTATATTTTAATAAATTAATTTTTTGTAGTATTTTTA
>CATIWO010845714.1:0-48680 GCA_949673435.1 Macaranga tanarius | reverse complement strand
TAATATTTATACTTTAATAATTTTACATTTTAACATATAAAACAAGATGATTATAATTTAAATATATAATATAAGATGATTATAATAGTACAATATTATAATACATCATAAAAAATTTTATGATATAAGATGATTATAATAATACAACTTTATAATATATCATTTAATATAAGATGATTATAATAGTATAATTTTATAATACATCAACTTATCAATAATTGATTATCAACAATTCAATATTATAATTTATAATACATCATAAAAAAATTAAGATAATAACTATTTGTAAAATTTTTGAAATATACATACTCACACAACACACACACATACATAAATATATATAGTAAATTATCGGTTCTGGTTTCGGTTCTTCGGTTCGGAGCAGTTCGGTTCGGTTCTCAGTTCGGAGAACTCATTATCTCCAGACCCGCCCCAATAAAAATTTTCGGGATAGTTCGGTTCGGAGAAAGTCAAACGGTCAACGTATATTTTCGGTTCTGGAGATTTTTGGTTCGGTTTTTCGGGACAGTTCGGGTTCTCCACGACCCGCGCTCAGCCCTAATAATCACAACATATAAACACAAACAAATATGAAATGAAAAAGATAGGCTCAGAGTAAATTTACTGAAATTATTTGTAAATAAAGCTAACAAACACTAGGATGCAGTTGTTGTTGACTGTAAAGGACCAATACCCAGTTGAAATAGCTTTGCTAAGAAGGAAAGAGAATATAATAGAAATTAGAAAGTACCAACCCAAAAATATACCCAGAAAATGGAAAAAAATAAAAAATGCATAAAGAAACATAACTGACCTTTTTTAAAGTTTTCAAACTCATCAAGTGCCTCTTCAATTCAAATTAGATTGGTTGCCAATCTCAGCCAATCCTGTGTGCAAATGAGGACTTTCACAATATTAGGAGTTAAGGAACTCCTAAACACATCAAGCACTCTTCCTTTAGTACTAAAATTTGATTTAAAAGCTACAATAAAGATTGAGATTGTTAGGACATCCCTAGCCAATAGAGAGAGAATTAGGAATCTTTGAGAATTCAGTTTCCACCATCTCAAAACATCAAAATAACCCTTTTCATCAATAATTGCCTCACTTAAGTACATATCAAGTTCAGATTGCTTACTTCTACAAAGTCTACTCTCCATCTTGTGCTTTTTAAATTTAACTTTCAATACAGACAAAGGCTTGCCAGAAGCAAAAACATTAAAAGGAGTTAGTGCTTGACTGCTTTCACTAGAATTAGTAGATTGGGACTGAGAATTAGAACCAGTAGCAGTAGAGCCATACATTGCAATATAGTCGTCAAATAGCTCATACAAAGATGATTTCATAAGAGAGAATAATTTTCTACTAAACTCTGAACTATACATTTAACTCAAAGAGAATTCCAAGCATTCAAGTTTATTTGTAGGATCCAAAATATTTGCAAAGAAAATTATATAATTCATTTTCTCTAGATCTTCCTAATATTTATTAAACTTTCTTTTCATATTCATGCCCATTGCAAATTGGCTTTCATCAAAGGATTTCTTCCACTCATTCAATAGACAATGTAGTTCAGAAATTTCATTGAAAAATGCATTTGTCATCACATACTTAAAACTAGATATTCTAAATATCATTTTAATAGAAGTGATGCAAGAAGACAACCATTTTTGTAATATAATGCCAATAAAAAATATCTAGCACATTATCACCTAAATTTGTCCTAAAGGCATATTCATTCTCCTTAGATTTATTAAAAACTTTTTCATATATACATGCAGTTTTGAGCATTAAATATGTATAATTCCACCTAGTTAGCACATCAAGAGAAAAAGCATTTTTGGACTCAATACCAACTAAATCAGAAAATTCCTTAAACTTTCTCAATCTAACAGGTGAATTCCTTATATATCTAATAGCCTCCCTAACCTTTTTTACAAAATTGGAAACATCTTTTAAACCATCTTATATAATCAGAGTCAGAATATATGTAATACACCTTATATGAACATATTTAACTCTCACAGAATTTGTTCCTTAAGACATCAATTTTTTTTTAAAAATAGGATATTATTGTGTTATCACTAGATGTATTGTCCATAGTCACAGTAAAAAATATTCTTTAAATTATAGTTAAATAAATAATTTTCTAAATACCTTGGCAATGTACTCACCTTTATATGAAGTTACAGGAATAAAAGAAAGTATTTTTTTTATATAGCTTACACTCATCATTAATAAAATGTGTAGTGATGCAAATATAGTTAAACCTTTGAATGGAAGTCCAAAAGTTAGTTGTCAAACTGACTTTTTGACAATGTTATTTAAAAAAAGTTTTTAAGTTTTAGCCTCTCTTCTAAGTAGATATTGTAACAGTCTCTATGAATAGTTCATCTAGAAGGAAGTTTGAATCTAGGGCAGTAAACAGACTTAAATCTTTAAAAACCCTCCCCTTCAATAAATTTTAAAAGTAGTTCATCAAGAATAACCGTTTTAGCAAGTTTATTTCTAATTAGGTCTTAGTCAAATTTCTAAGTCCCTATAACCACAACAAATTCAGATACAGATGATTCAACAACAACAGGTTTCAAAATTAATAAAGACTGTCTAGTGTCTTTACTTTGAGGATTTTTCATGCAAGTAAGAATATGGTTTCACAATGACAATATGCCATGCCTTTTAGAATGAGCATTAAACACTTTAGCACAGTACAAACATCTACCTTTTACAGTAACCCCTGAATTATCTTTTATCCTCTTGAAATGCTCCCAGGCTAAGATTCAAGAATTGATCTCTTTTCTTTTCTTAGAGCCTCCACTTTCTATTTGTTTAGTCACTATATTTTATGTATTTACCTCATTTTAAGTAGCAGCATCATTGCCACTACCAGTTTCCATCTATAAAATATCAAATATATGTATATATCAAACAATGTAATTCTTAAATCTCAATATCAAAACCATATAAAAAAATTTAAATATATTGTTAACGACAGACCTTTCAATTTTAGGCCTCTGTATCGATGTCCAATTCAAAACTAGAAGTGATAGAAGAATAGAAAGCTACCACCAAATCAATTCAGTTGATTGTATCAAACTATCAACTGAATAAAGAAATACATCATCAATAAACTCACAGATGCTTAAATACATCATCAAAAATAAAAATACTAATTTTCTACTTTTGATTTTAAAAAAATTATAGTCATACATATACTTAAATACATCATCAATAACAGAAAACCCTAAATATAATTTTTATAAAATTAAACTCATATATACTTAAATATATTATCAAAAAATAGAAAACCCTAAAAAATAAAAAAAATTTATAAACAAAATTATTTAAAATTATAATTGACATCTTAAAAGATTTTAAATCATTAAATCATAGAGATTTAAACACATATAATCAAATCTAAAGAAACCCCTAATTTTATATATTAAAATTTTTACAAATTGTAATTTCATTTTAAGCAAGAAAATCACAAATAATAAAATAAAAATATCAATTAAACAAAGAAAACCCTAATTTTAAAAATGAAAATTTCATCACGGAGACTTCAACACAATAAATCATTAAGCCGAACATAAAAACCCTATAATAAGATAACCCTTATTACTAGATCTGATGTATCTTTATATGCATGTTCATTATCTGGTAAGAAGATACACAAATATGACCATTACAGTAAAAAAACACATAAAAAATATAGTTTTTCTGTCACTCATGGTTTTAAATAGGTTTCTACTTCTATTATTTGACAGACAAAAGAAGAAAAAAAATCAAAAACTATAATCAGTTAATAATATAGTTAAGAACAGAGATCGATTCAATTAACAAAGACGTGAGGAGGGTGAGAGATTATCAAAATAGGGTTATATATATGCTTCCACCTTAATATTATCACAAATTAGGTTTATAGATGACAAGGGAAATGGTAGAGATTTAGGGATTATAGTTTCTGGGTTAGGGTTAGGATAAGAGGATATATGTGAGAGAGCTTAGAGAAGAGAAGGATTGAAGCGATGTGTTTCATTAGTTCGAAAATTCAGGCGGTTTGGGTGGAAACCAACCTTCCCTGAACTGCTCCCTTTATCTGAATAATTTTGGCCTAATTTTGCTTACCTGTTATGTTTCCTAAATTTAACCGAACCTGACCCTAAAAATCAAATCAATTTGGGCTGAAAATTTCAGATTGAACGGATCCTGCATACTCCTATCTCCAATTATGTAACTTTTTAGACTCCCAACTATATATATATAAACTATTGAAATGATGTGTTTCATTAGTTTGAAAATTCAAGCAGTTCGGGTGGAAACTAACCTCCCCCGTGATAGGGTAATTGTATAATATTATTGATAAAAATTGAGGTATTTATAATACCATTATAAGGAGATTTTAGTAAATACTAAAGACTACATAATAGGAATAATAATAAAAGAACGAAACAAAATAGTATACTCTAACATGCCCCCTCAAGATGGTGTACGCGAAGAAACACCAATCTTGTTACAGATATGAATAAGATGAGGATTTAGCAGTGACTCTGTGAGAGCATCTGCAAGTTGATCCCATAAAGAAACATAAATAACTCAAAGAGAAGAGGATTGCATAAGACCCCGAATAAAATGATAATCAATTGCCAGATACTTCATACGGGAATGAAACATTAGGTTAGCACAAAGATATATAGCACCAAGGTTATCAGAGTAGAGAGTGGGTGGTGAGGAGAGCTATATGCATAACTCTTGAAGCAAGGATTTAATCCATTGAATTTTAGTAGCTGTGGAAGTAATTATCCGATACTCTGCCTCAGTAGATGAGTGAGCAATAGTGCACTATTTCATTGAATGCCAGAAAATGGGATTACACCCTAAGAATATTATATAAGCACTAGTTGAAGTGCGATCATTAGAATTACTAGCCCAATCCGTATCCGAGTAACCATGAAGGGTGAGAGGAGAGGATGCCAGAAGATGAATACCAAGTGTACGGGTGCTATTGAGATACCGCAATAACCTTTTCACAGCACCCCAATGATGCTCAGATGGTCGATGCATGAATTACGATAGCTTATTCATGACAAATAAGATATCTGGTCTAGTCATGCGAAGATGCTAAAGACCACCCATAACCTGACGATGCAAATAGCATTGACTGGCGAAGCCCCATCATAAAGAGTGAGTGAAGTACCCATTACAAGGGGCGTAGACACTAGCTTAGAATCAAGCATATTGTGTTTTTACAACAGATCAACAATATAATTATGCTGAGAAAATATAATACCATCATTAGTTGGACAAACGTCAACCCCACAAAAGAAAGAAAGAAATCAAGATCTTTAGTCGAAAAAGTAGAGTTGAGTTATTGTATTATATGATTAACAGTCTGAGAGTCATTGCTTGTGATAATAAGATCATCCACATACATTAAAAAGTAAATTATAGATGCGTTATGAGAGAGATGAATAGAGATGTGTCCGCATGAGACATGATGAAACCGAGAGAGATAAGAAAAAATTGAAGTGCCTGGTACCAGGCTCGAGGAGCTTATTTCAGACCATAGATAGTTTTTTGCAATCTACATATATGATTTGGAAAGTTTGGATCTTTCATGCCTTGGGGTTGTGCCATGTAAACCTCCTCAGTTAAGTGCCCGTTAAGAAAGGCATTATGCACATCAAGTTGACTAATAGCCCATCTGTTATGTAAATCGATGCTGAGAATAGTACATACTTTTATTAGATTTATGACTAGACTGAATGTCTCATGAAAGTCGACACTGGGGCACTGATAAAACCCTTTGGCAATAAGACGAGCTTTAAAGCGCTCAATGGACCCATCTGGAAGGCATTTAATGTGAAAAACCCACTTGTTACAAACCATATTTTGCTGTGGGTTTGGAGGAACTAAGACCCATATTTTGTTGTGAAGGAGAGCTTTATATTCTTCCTTCATTGCATTAAGCCATTATGGATGTTTGATTACCTGAGTGACAGTTGTTAGTTCAGTATTAATAGGGATTACTGTGCTAAGACTATACTTCAGATTAGGCTTGACAATAGAATTCATGGACCTTGTTGTCATTGGATGAGTATTAGTCACTGCTGGAGTAGTTATAGAATCTTATTAGTTGTATATTTATGATGTGCTAGTGTCTTGGGTAGAATAAGACAAGAGACCTACCTGAGAGGATTCTAAGTCTTGTGAAGATGTAAGCTGTTATGCTGTTGTTAACAACTCAAGAGATCATGATGCAGGAACATTAAGCACAGGTAAAGATGGTTGCGATAGCCAGGACGAAGTAGTTATAAGTGGTCCAGGAGATGAAGAAAAAATTGGAGTAGTAGCAGGGTATGGGAAGTCATGTTCAATGAACTGAACATGTTGGGAGATGATAAGTTTATGGGTAGAAAGATCAAAACATATGAATGCACTTTATGTTAAAGAATAGCCTAAGAAGATACATGCACTAGACCGAGAGTCGAGTTTATAGGTAGTATACGGACGAAGCCATGGATAGCATAAACATCCGAAGACTCGAAGATTTTGAGAATTTGGTGATTTTTTGAAGAGACGTTCATATGAGGAATGGGATTGTAGATTGACTTTGGGCATACGATTAATGAGGTAAACAACAATAGCAAAGGCGAAGGTCCAGAATTTGAGTGGTAGAAAAGCACGATGTAAGAGAGCTAGGCTGGTTTCCACAATATGGCGATGCCGACATTCAGAATAGCCATTATATTTTAGGGCATTTGGGGGTGTAGTGAGATGTGTAATGCCATGATTAGAGAGAAAGGGACGTAATGTCACATCCGCATTTTAGATGCATACATTATCATTTTTACATTTCATATTATGCATCATAAATAATAAAATAAATATAAATTAGAAATATTTCATAATAAATACCTAAGGACTTAATTGAAAAGAATCCTCTGGTTAAATCGTCAAATTGAAAGTGAGGGGACTAGGTTGTAATATTAAAGTAACAAAGGGGGTCAAAATGGAAATATGGTAGGATAAGGCTGATTAAAGAAAATCAGGCACACATTTTTCTTAATGAAGAACGTGAAGTGTGTGTGTGTGTGAGTGTGTGATTAGGTGTAGAAGTGGATGAGGATATATGTGTGTTAATGAATGTTAAATACTACATTCTTAAGGGAAGAACGACTAAAATAGAATCTCACTAAACTATCTTTCCTCTTCATCTTTGGAAGAAGCATCTGAAGAGTACCAGGAATCTTTATAACTTTAAAAATTTCATTATTGAGAAAGGTATGTGTGCTTGTGTAAATTAAAAACTAAGTTAGATTAGACATGGTTCGTGCTCTATTTTTTAGGTTTTGACAGTCTTAATATTTGAAGGATAACCTGAGTTCTAGCCCTCAAACTTGAGTAAGATTAATTTTTTGGAAAATTTAGAGATTCTACTATAACTTTCATATTTTAAGTTTTGTTTGAATCTGTCGTTTGGTAGGTCTAAAGGAGCTCGACATTTTCTTGCTCCTGCAAAATGTCCTGCATGACCAGATTAAGATGTTAGGGCTATAACTAATTATGTACATATTTAAATTGAGTGATTCGAATTTCTAATTAAACTAGACTCATATGTTATAGTAAAATCATAGTCACAGGGCTTGTATAAATAATTTTATGTATATCAATCCAAGGTGATAGGCTGTACTAGTTGAGCTATATTTCAGAATGTTTTAGTCCTGTTGTTTTTGACATAACTTGCATTTTATAACTCTAAATTAAAAGATATTAAATTATCTAGAAACCTTGATAAACCCTCTACAACTTTGATGATTTGAGTTTTGGCTGAATCTATAATTTGAATAGTCTGGTGTAGCAGCACATTTTCATGCTCACGCATACTACCCTGTGAGACCCGAGTGTCTTCAAAAATTTATAATTAACTATTTACATGTTCAAATTGAATGATTCCAATTGGTACTTGAAGTATACTCATGATCCTAGAGGTAGTAATAAAATCAGGGCCATAGGACTTGTATATATAATATCAAAGCATATCTAATTTGGAGTAATAAATTGCACTTAGTTGAGTTTGGGTGTAAGTGTAATGTTTTGTATGTGTGGTTGATATATAGTTATGTGTAGCAGTTGCAAAAGACAAGGTAGATACAACTAACTTGAAGAAACTCTTTATTATTAAATATTGAAAAGTATCTTTGGTAAGTAGTTACTAGTATAAAATATATATACTTGGTTTATTTTGTATGATATGGTTGAATTATTAAAATAGAATTATGTGAGCTCTATTGTGTGGTTAAATAAATTATATGAATTTCTATATATATATATATATATATATATATATATATTAAGAGGTGTGTGATTGGAAGTGATTATATTGTGGTTGTGGAATGATGATTATGGTAAGGCATTACTTACTATGATTGTTAATTTCGACAATGTGATTGTGCTCTGTTATATTGTGTTGTACCTCATGTGAATGTGAAATTTAAGTGAAAAGTGACAATTTGAGATATATATATGATAGTAGAGATTGAGTCGGGCGGATAGCCTCCATTGATTATGAGATATGGAAAAGCTGAGCTGGGCAGATAACAACCCATAATTAATGTGTGAGAGTGAGACCTAAGACTGAGCCGAGCGAATAGTCTCAATATGTAGCCACATGTGGAATTGTGATTGTGAGAAATAAGCTAAAATTGGCTAAGTATGATGCAATTATGTGACAATAGTTCTGATCGAATACCAAATAGTATGATTGATATGTGATTTTAAGCATATGCTTGCAAGTAAATTTTGTTATATGTTATTCCAATTGATGGGTAGAAAATGTGAGCATGAATGATTGTAGTTGTGATTGATTGTTTGTGATACATTTGACAATGAGGTTATGGTGTTTGTGTAAACTTTTGAGGTGTTTTAATTAACTCTGACTTTGATGGCTATCATGTGGCCCACCAATTCAAGCATCTGAAAAACACCACTGGTGATGGCCAGTTTCAAGCGATTGCAAGTCTCCTAAAGCAGCCAATATATATTTTATATTTCTTCTGGCTCTTTACTTATTTTTCTCTGGCAGAGGTGGTATTTTGGAGAACAAAATATACCATAAAAAGAGAAAATTTTGTAAAATTTTCTATCACAATCCATTTCAGAAATGGATGTCGGAATAGTAAAATAGTAACTTTGTATATTTTTGCATGGTATTATTCATTGAATAGTAAAATATTATAGCAGTCCGTTACTGTACTGTAGTAGATATTATCCATCGTTACTATACTAGAGCACTATTCACCGTACTGTAGCAGATACTGTTCATCGTTACTATAACGGAGTACTGTTTAAAATGTTTAGGCTTTATTTGAAGATACACAAACTAAGGTTTGGTTAGATTTATCCTAAAAGGGGTTTGATGGCTCTAATAGGATTCTATAATGCTATGAACATACTAAACTGATAGATTAAATATATATATTTACACTTAGTTAGTTCTTGAGAAGCTAGTATATATATATTAGTAATTTCTTACTAAGTAGCAAGCTCACTCTTTTGCATCTAAATTTTTCAGGGTAATTAATAGTTGAGTCCATATCTGTATGCAGTAGAAATACCAAGTGGGCTAGTGACGAGTCCGGTGCATGTATAATTAGATTTTCTATCATTCATGCATGATGTTTGTATTCAAACATCTTAATATGTAATCATAAGTTCTATTATGAGAAAATATATTGATGGAATATTATAATGTAATGCAATAAGATTTAATATAAATGGTGAAACATGTGTTCTATTTGCGAAAAAAACTTTATTGTGCCATGTGTCAATATATGTAATTGGGAGTGTTACACATAAGGCTAGAAATTCTCCACTATTATCTATATATAGAGTTTTTATAGGAAGAGAAAAGAATTTTTCTACAAGTTTCTTGAAGGTGATAAATGTGTTATAAACATCAGATTTTTGATGAAGAGGATAGAACCAAATATATTTGGTAAAATGGTCAACAAAGATCACATAATATTTGTAGCCATCTAGAGAATGAATTGGAGAAGTCCACACATCAGAATAAATAATTTCAAGTGGAGAAGTAGAGGAAAAAGTAGAATTTGAAAAAGGAAGCTTGTGACTTTTATTAATATGGCAAGAATGACAAGAAAAATTGAGTAATTGATAATGCATAAAAGAAATTCCTAAAGCTAACAATTGTTGTTTGAAGATTTTTATTGAAGGGTGTCCTAAATGACTATGCCACAAAGAAAGTAGACTAGATGACAACTTTGAAGAGGTGAGAGCAGGAAATTGATGAGAGACTTTGATGGTTGAGTTTTATTTGGCCATAGGTAAACTCCGTCCTTATACTATCCCGTGACCATAGTTTCCCCTATATGACGGTCCTGCACCTAAAAGCATTTATCAAAGAAAAGAACATTTACAGAATTAGTGTCACATAGTGTCCCAATAGAAACCAAATTTATTGACATATGAGGAATATGTAGAACATTGTTGAGTAGAAGTGAATCGTTCAACATTGGTAAATGCATACAACCTCGTGTTTTTAATTGGAAGACATGTACCATTACCAATTACTACATGGTCTGATTCATTGTACGATTGATGAAGCGAGAGATTAGCCAAGTCGGTAGTGACATGATAAAATGCACCTGAATCCATTACCCAATCAGAATTGGCATTTTCTGTTGGATAATGAGTAGCCATATTGATTCTCGGAGGTGGACGAGGACCACATGGTGGTGCTGGAATAGAATCCCAAGTTTGGGGTGGAACCAGCCGATATTGCTGAGCAGAGTGACTTATGACACCACAAATTTAGCATTTACCTTGATAGCCATGGCCGCCAGATGGCGAAGGAGATGGAGGATGAGAACCCCACTGTTGAGGAGGATGATATGTGTTGTAACTTGGCTGTGAATATGAGGAAAAACTTTACTGTTGTCTATTTTGCTATGGTGGGCGATATTGCTGGAGCTGCCTATTCCCATTATTAGAGGATTTTCCCATGCCAGGAGTTACAGATGCGATAAATGCAGAGACAGGTTATGGTGAAAGATTCTTGATGGGTGATTTGAGTTGAGCTTCAATATAAAGTAATTTCTCAAGCAGTTCATCAAATTCAATTGGAGTTTCCCTTACTTGAATAGCACTTGATATATTAGTATAGGAGTCATCAAGTCCATTTAGAATTTGAATGGATAATTCATCAAAATCAACTAATTTGTTCATGAGTGCTAGAGAATCCATACAAGATTGGATTTTTTGCATGTATTCAGTTATGGTACGTGACCCCTTGATTGGATTAGTGATGAGTGTGAAACATGCATGTGTTGAGTACTCTATTTTATTTCATATTAAGTTCAGAAATGCATTGTTTAGTTAGTTTTTAGTTAATTTAGTTAGTTTTATTATTTTATTTTAATATAGGTGCTTTTATGTTAAATAGGTAATTTTTGTTTAGTTTTTGGTTGTAGGATGCATTTGAGAAGAGATGGTGATAGTGCTTAAGATAAAGATAAAATTGAAGCTTAAAGTTAGAAGGTTATCCTCGCATCAGGGCACATGGCCATGCGCACGCCTATATGTGGAGTTGCATGCTCATGCGCTTGCCCATGCCTGAATTGAAGAAGAGCTAGTTACAGAGCATATGCCCATGCGTATGTCCATGTGTGAGGCACATGCCCATGCACATGGCCATGCCTGATTCTAAGATTTTAGAGTTATTTTGATGCATGGGCGTGTCCAATTATTGCATACACATGCATGATGATGTGGCAGCCAATCAAAGTGGATTTTAAGCTAGAGTTTGGATTGATAGAAGCTCATCTTTTAAGCCTATGTTTAAATAGAGTTTAGGAGAGTTTAAATGACTTTTTTCATTAGGAAACTAGGTATTTTAAATAAAACCATCTATTTTTCATTAACAAGTTGCTAATTTTTAGTTTTTAAGTTCTGGTTTTAGTTTTCTATTCTCTTTGTTCTTCAGAAGATATTTTTTATTTTGTTTTGCTTAGTTCATAGTAGAGGAGATACTTGACTTGAAGTTAGAAGAGCAAGGCTTCGTTATATCATTTGGAAGGGGGTTTTTCTTGTATCACTCTTTTGTTTATTCATATTTATGTTCAAAATGGTTTTCATTTCTCCATTGTTTTCTTTTATTCTTAACATGAGTAACTAGATCCTTTCTAGGATTCTTATTCTGAATTGACCATGTGCTTATTGTGGTTTATGTTAGGTTGCTAGATCTAATTCATTGGTTATTATTGCGCTTAATGTCATTTTAGGACTGATCACCCTAAGATTGAATTAATACTATAGGCTTAATCGAGAGATAAGTTCTGTAGGATTAGGAAATGACCTATTGATTACTTAATTAGTTAAGAGACAATTAAGTGGATTAATATTGATTAAAGGTTGTGATTTAAAATTAGAATTAAAAGGCATTAGGTTAGTGAGAGCCAATAAACTTAGTGTTAATTAATCTCCAATTGATTATAGGTTTATCTGAGAGGAAAATCTATGGTTTCTAAGATCCCTTCAAAATAAATTAGAAATAGTTAAACCTAGTTAGTTAATCAATCCTTTGAAATGGTCTAATTAATTATAAGAACCCTAGCTTTTAATATTTGTTTTAATTTGAATTTTACTTTAATTTATTTTAGTCTTAGTTTTTAAAGAATCTAAACTTTATTTCGTTATCTGAACAAACGAATATAGTTAGTATTTCAATATTCAATTCATAATCTATGTGGGACGATATCTTTATTTACTTTTTGATATAATTCTGTGCACTTGCGGATTTTGTACACGTCAAGTTTTTAGCGCCGTTGCCGGGGATTGATAGAATTGATATTGTTGAGAAAATTGTGTTGCTTGATTTAGACATCATTTTTAATTTTGGTTCTAATTGTGGTATTGCAGGAATTTATGTTGGTTGATGCACATCACACAAAGTGCAAGCAAACAAGGACTTGAGTTGATACCACTTGATCTGGAGTTAGAAAAGACGGTACGTGAGAAAAAGAAATAAATAATGATATCACGACAATCACCAAGCAAAATGGACTTAGGGGATGACGCAAGGAATGATCTACCGAGACAAAAAGTTTTTTAAAATCCTCAGAATGGCCAGAGAACCATGCGAGATTTTATGAGTCCTAATGTACAATGTGATTAAACACCAATTGTAAGGCCGGCGGTAGCAGCAAATAACTTTGAAATCAAGCCGGTAATGATCCAAATGATCTAAAATTCACTATTCAATGGGCTACCACATGAGGATCCATTTGGTAATATGTCTAGATTCTTGGAGTATTGTTCTACCTTCAAGATGAATGGAGTATAGCCTGATGCAATCCGGTTGATTCTCTTTCCATTTTCTTTTATAGACAGAGCAAATAGATGGTTTACAAGTTTGCCATCCAACTCTATTAGCACTTAGCAAGAGCTTTATACAGCCTTTTTCAACAAATACTTACCACCTGCAAAGGTATTGAGGGTCAGAAACGAGATTAATTCTTTCTTTCAAAGAGATTATGAAACATTCTATGATTGTTGGGAAAGATTCAAAGACCTTCAGAAGCAGTGTCCACTTCAATTGATTTCTACATGGGATTTGGTGCAATCATTTTACAAGGGAGTCAATCATACGGTTAGAGTCAACATTGATGCAGGAGCTGGAGGTACTATCATATCAAAGACATTAGAAGATGCCTTGGATCTCTTTAAGGAAATGGCAAATACACAAAGTTTGTGGTCTAATGAAAGGACCATTACAAAGAAAGCTGGAGCCATAGAAGTGGACAATTTTACCATGAATGCAAAGTTTAATGCTCTGACAAAAAGGATGGACAAAGTGAATGTGAATGCAGTATCTACATTGTCTTCTTCATTTGAACTATTTCAAGAAGGTCATCCCACCATAGAATGTCAAATGATGCAAGGGATGACTACAGAGGGTGTCAACTATGTGGGCAACTTTAAAGGACCTCAAAACCAAGCCTGTGGCAATACCTACAATCCAAGTTGGAGGAATCATCCAAATTTCTCTTGGAGCAATCAAGGAAGCAATCAGTGGAGACAATAACAACAACCTCAACCTCAATTTCACCAAGACAAAGGGTCATCCTCTAGAAGTTCAATGGAGAGCAAGATGGAGAAATTCATGGATGTGATGTCATAAAAAATGAGCTAGCAAGATGAAGCTCAAAAGAGACTAGAGCAAATGATCTGAAATCATTCCTCTTGTATTCACAATCTAGAAGTGCAAATAGGGCAGTTAGCAAATTCCTTATTAACAAGGAATCAAGGTGCATTACCGAATAATACAGAGAAGAATCCAAAAGAGCAAGTAAAGGCTATCACCTTGAGAAATGGTACAGAGATCCAAACCCCTAAGGGAATAATAAAGTATGAAGAAAAGAAGAATGAAGGAGAGAAAGAATAAGATGATGAAAGGGTTGAGATACCAAAAGAACCAGAAGTGAAGGAGGAGAACAAAGAAAAGGCAAAGTCATCACCAATTCGGGCTTATGAACCTCTAGTACCATACCCGCAAAGGTTAAAGAAAAAGGAGCATGATCAGCAATTTGCAAAATTATTGGAAAGATTTAAGACTCTCCATATCAACATGCCTTTGGTGGAATGTCTAGCTCAGATGCCAAAGTATGCAAAGTTCTTAAAGGAGCTGATTTCCAACAAAAAGAAGTTGTAGGAGTTTGAGATAGTCACACTCACAAAGGAGTGCAGTGCCATCATCTCAAATAAACTTTCTTTAAAAAGGAAGCAATCAGGGAGTCTTACTATTCCATTTTCTATTAGGAATTTATCATTTCAAAAATCTTTGTGTGATTCAGGTACTTCTATTAATCTTATGCCTTTGTCTATTTATAGAAAATTATGACTTAAAGAAGCAAAACCAACGAACATTCGTCTACAACTAGCAGATACGACAGTGAAGGAACCAGAAGGAATAGTGAAAGATGTGCTAGTAAGGGCTGAAAAATTCATTTTTCCAGTGGACTTTGTCATCCTTGACTTTGAGGAAGATGAAGACGTCCCGTTGATCCTTGGTATACCTTTCCTCTACACTGCCAAGACAATCATTGATGTATATAATGGAACTTTGAATCTAAGAGTAGGTGAGAAAAGTTGTAAGTTCAACATCTGTCAAGGTATGAAACATTCTTCTAAAAGTGATTTGTGCTTTAGAGTTGATGTTTTGGATGAATGTGTGATTGAAGTCCAAAGAAGGAGGTTGGAAAAGTGTGATGAATTGGAGTATATTGAGAAGTGTATGCAGGTACAAACCCCCCAAGATGAATATTACCATAAACACCAAACTCACTTTTCCCAAATTCAATTACCAAACATTGAACCTACACCATCATCAAGCATAAAACCACCAAAAGTAGATTTGAAACCTTTACCTCAATATTTGAGGTATGCTTTTCTTAGAGAAAACCAAACTTTACCTATGATTGTATCTTCTAAGCTCACCCAAAACCAAGAAGACTTGCTTGTAAGGATGCTCAAGAGAAGAATAAGAGCAATTGGTTGGCAAATTTCAGATATAAGAGGGATAAGTTCATTTTATTACATGTATAAAATTCTAATAGAAGATGGATTCAAGCCAACCATTGAAAGGTAAAGGAGGCTAAATCCAAACATGCAAGAAGTGGTGAAGAAAGAGGTGGTCAAGCTATTAGATGCATGAATTATTTACCCAATCTCAGACAGTTCATGTATAAGTCCTCTCCAGTTTGTATCAAAGAAAGGAGGAATGACTGTGGTGAAAAATGAAGAAGGTAAGCAGATCTCTACAAGAATAGTGACCGGATGGAGGGTGTGCATTGATTACAAAAAATTGAATTCAACTACTAGAAAGGACCACTTTCCACTACCATTTATTGATCAGATGTTGGAGTATGACATGCCTTCTACTATTTCTTAGATGGTTATTTGGGCTACAATTAGATAGCAATTGCTCCAGAAGATCAAGAGAAAATGACATTCACATGTCCCTATGGCACATTTGCTTATAGAAAAATGCCACTTGGATTGTGTAATACTCCGGTAACCTTTCAAAGATGCATGATGGCCATATTCTCATATTTAGTAGAAGAAATTATGAATGTGTTCATGGATGACTTCTCAGTCTATAGAAGCTCATTTGAAAGATATTTGGAGAATTTGGAGTAGGTTCTTACACGGTGTGAAGAGATAAATTTGGTACTAAATTGGGAGAAATGTCATTTTATGGTGGAGGAAGGAATCGTTCTTGGGCATAAGATTTCAGTACAAGGTATTGAAGTGGATAAAGCAAAAGTGGAGACCATTGAAAAGCTTCAATACCCTACAAATGTCAAAGGAATTCGAAGGTTTCTAGGCCATACAGGATTCTATTGACGGTTTATCTAGGATTTTTCAAAAATCTCTAAACCTCTTTATAAATTACTTGAGAAAGATTCTCCTTTTGACTTTACTAATGATTATAAATTAGCTTTTGATAGGTTGAAAGAAGCATTGATATCAACTCCTATAGTTGTCTCGCCAGATTGGAATCTTCCATTCGAATTGATGTGCGATGCAAGTGATCATGCGATAGGAGTTGTACTTGGCCAAAGGAAGGAGAATAAACTTCATGTCATCTATTATGCAAGCCGAACCTTGAATGATGCACAACTCAACTATGCCACAACCGAGAAGGAGATGCTAGCAGTAATTTTTACTTTTGATAAATTTTAATCTTACTTACTTGGTTCTAAAATTATTATATATACAGATCATGCAGCGCTGAAATACCTCTTGAACAAGAAGGACTTAAAGCCAAGGCTCATACGATGGGTGCTTCTTTTACAAGAGTTTGACATTAAAATTAAAGACAAGAAGGGATTAGAAAATGTAGTAGCTGATCATCTCTCAAGATTGGAGCTAGAGTAAGAAGACAATGAGGTGGAAGAACCTATCTAAGAGCTATTTCCAGATAAGACGTTGTTAGCAATCCAAAGTTTAAATGCACTATGGTTTGTGGATATAGCTAACTTTGTATCGAATGGGAAATTTTTGAAAGAATTCAATAGTCAACAGAAGAAAAAACTCATTCATGATTCCAAGTATATCTATGGGATGATCCTTATCTCTGGAAGCTATGCAATGATAGTTTGATAAGAAGATGTGTAGAAGATGAAGAAACCAATTCAATTTTGAAGCATTGTCACGGAATGGTCAGTAGTGGTCATTTTAGTCCACAAAGAACTGCTACAAAAGTTCTTGAAGCAGGGTTCTATTGGCCTACTCTCTTTCATAATGCTAGACAGTATGTACTCAGTTGTGATGCATGTCAAAGGAGTGGTAACATTTCAAAGAAGGATGAAATGCTCCAATCGGGAATTCTTGAGGTAGAAATATTTGATGTATGGGGCATAGATTTCATGGGGTCATTTTCTGTTTCAGATGGAAACAAGTACATACTTGTTTGTGTAGATTATATGTCTAAATGGGTGGAAGCTCAAGCTTGTGCAGTAAATAATGCAAGAATAGTTTGCAAATTCCTGAGCAAACTCTTTTCTAGGTTTGGAATGCCTCGAGCTATTATAAGTGATGGTGGAACACATTTTTGTAACAGAAATATGGAAGCATTGCTAGCTCGTTATGGGGTTAAACATAAGATAGTCATTCCATACCATCCCCAAATAAGTAGACAATTAGAAGTAAGCAATAGAGAGTTAAAACAGATTCTTGAAAAAATAGTGAGTAAGTCGAGAAAAGAATGGGGAAGAAAGTTAGATGATGCTTTGTGGGCATATCGAACAGCTTACAAGACACCTATTAGAATGTCTCCACATAGGTTAGTGTACGGAAAAGCATGTAATCTTTCTGTTAAAATTGAGCATAAGGCTTACTGGGCAATCAAGGCTTTGAATTATGATTGCAAGAAAGTCGCGGAAAAGAGACTCTTACAATTGAGTGAATTGGAGGAGATAAGAGAGTTGGCATATGAAAACTCCAGAATTTACAAAGAACGTACAAAAAAATAACATGATGCCAAGGTGAAGATAAAAAGTTTTTAAGAAGGAGACCAAATGTTGCTATTCAACTCCAGACTCAGATTATTTCCAAGGAAGATCAAGAGTAGATGGTCAGGACCATTTATAGTAAGCCATGTCTACCCCTATGGAGCTATGGAAGTTTGTAACACTCAAGGAGAAAAGTTAAAAGTTAATGGGCAAAGACTGAAAATCTACCATGGAGGCATATTGGAGAACTTTCGATAATCAGCCTTTTTGGCTGATTCAGCACTCTAAAGAATATGATGGTCTAAGCTTATAGACCTAAAAGAGTGGTTCTTGAGAGGTCAACCAAGTTTTTCTTTTTCTTTTTCTTTTTAGTTTCTTTATTTTTTATGTTCGCATATTTTGTGTTTTAAGTTTTCCTTGCATTCTGTTTTGTAGGAAGTGAAGATAGAAGCTCTAACAAAATTGAATTTGAAGAAGAGGAGGAGCACAAGAAGTTGTAAGTGTATATTTATATGGGAATTCAGTGATTGTGAATACATGATGTGTTTAAATCCAAGAGTTTTTCATGTTTCAATTAAATAGAGAGGTTGCACACCTTATTGCATAGTCATAGGACCTACTTTGAAAGCTTAATGTAGAAATTTTGAGGTTTGGCACGCCTATGCATATGGCTATGCCAAACCAAAAAAAATAATTGGTCGAATCAGGCACGACCATACGCATGGCCGTGCACTAGAAACACTAGGAGGAAGCACAAAAGTAAAGTAGGCATGCCTACGCGCATGCCCGTGCCTGCCTTGCCATAATGAGACAACACAGGCACACACCCATGTGCATGGGCATGTGCACTGTCAAATTTTTTTACTAAAAGACACAAAGTGCCCTTAAAAACATATGCCCAATTTGAATTTCTTCCATTTCCCACAACCTTCTCACTTTACCAACATATTCCACTTTCCAATATCTAGGGTTCTTCAATTCTTTAAGACTTTTCCCAATTTCCCAACACTTTCCACTTTCAATACATTGAAATCTTCAACTTTGACTACTTTTTACATTCCCAACTCTTTAATTCCCCATTTTTAATCAATTTTTTCTTCACTTCCCTCTATACAAACACTACCTTCTTCTATTCTCTTTCCACACACCTTAATTTCTTCATTCTTTACATCAATTCTTTCTTTCTAGTCGAAATTCTATCTCTCAAGCAAGTTCTTAATCCATCACTCACTTATGGAAAGAGAGCCATGAAAGAAGACTTATGCTACAAAGAAAGTAAAGCCAAGATTGAAAAGAGCACGTGGAGGAAGCTCTACCAATTTGGGTGGTGCTTATAAAGATCATATGGTAAAACCTTTTCCTACCCATATTGAATTTAGTCATGAGGGGCAAAGAAATAAATTTAAGCAATTACTTTCTAGAAAGATTGTGCCAAACAAGTATATGAGAGCTTCTTCTTTGAGAACAATAGGATTGTTGGATGAAGTGCAAATGTATATCTCTAAAATGGGGTGGGAAGCATTTGTCTTCTTACAATATCCAACCTATGTTCGGCCAAATTTTGAATTTCTATCTTCATTCCATTTTGATGAACAATCATTAATGATGACTTTTAGATTAGGAAATAAAGAACATAGTATGGGTTTGTTTGAGTTAAATAACGTGTTTCATTTTCCTGCAAATCAAGATGCAATGGTTGAATATGATAGGCATGCATTTTGGAATGAGCTTACGGGGCAAAGAAGTGGATTTTATGAGGCTAGGGTGGCAAAAGAATCTCGAATTCAATCGCCAGCTTTATATTATTTACATAGGTTAATGGTACACTCATTGTTCCCTAGGAAGGATGGTGATTCTGTAGTAACCACAACTGAGTTAACCATTTTGTATTGCATGTGTAATAATGTAAAATTGGATTTGTGTTATGCAATTGCACTCAAGTTGAAGGATGTAGCCACCAAAATGGCTAGGGCAATAAAAATTGGTGGGTTGGTTACTAACATAGATTGTTATGTTTGTTTTGATGCTGATAACATACCATTTGAAATCTTAAAGGGCATTCTTTGATTGATCTTTCGATGATGGAGGCTATTGGTATGGTTACAAGGAAGGGACACGAACGTTACAATCTTGTGCATGCACCACAACTACAAGAAATGGATGAAGAAGAGGAAAATACCGACATAAATGATGTAATGTGAAGAATGGATGATTTAGAGTTGTAAGTGGGAGTGATTGATTTAAATGTTAGAGAGCTAACTTCATTGGCACATGGCATGAACACCAACATAGCTAATATGCATCAAGACATTCATATGATCAATCACAACTTGATGGCTTATTTCTAATTGCAAAACTTCTTTCCACCTCCCTATCCTCCACAAGACCCAGGGTATAACAATTGAAGCTTTGAAGAAGAGTAGTTAAGTGTTATGTGATAGGTTATTTATTTTGTTTTGTAATTTATTTTTTGTGTAAGTTTAATGTATGTTTTGTGCTTTAGTTATTATTGTAATTGTGTAATATTGATGAGTTCAATATGTTAAATGTGTTTTTGTTCCAATTCCAATGCTTTCATACTTAATTTTTGCAAATTTTCCTCATTTGTAGGTGTTAGACACGCCCATGTGCATGGGCATGTCAACCTACCTTGTTTTGTGCCAAAGCAGGCACGCCCATGTGCATGGGCATACGTACGCAATACTACACCAGGCGCAAAGCAGACACGCCCATGCGCATAGGCATGCGAGTGCATTACTGCGCCAGGCACGAGGCAGGTATGGCCATGTACATGGACATGTGGCCTGCTCTTGTGCATACCCGAATTTTAACAAATTTTCATGCAATGCAGACATTGCAAATTTTAAGTGTGGGGGAGGAAAAATAAAATTTTTCAATTTAATTTTGTTATTTTCCATTTATTTTTAAGATTATTTTAAGTGTTTTTAGATTTTAGGATTTTAATTTACATGTCCTTTTCTATTAGGATAGTTGGTTTTTATCTTCCAATAAAATTTATCTTTTCACATAGAATTAGGAGATGAGTTGTGTAGTCCTTGTAAACTTCTAATTTTATTATTCTATTTATAGGCACAAGATTGTTTTAATTCTCAAAACTTCTACATTCTCTACACTTTTCTTTTAATTAAATTCTCTGCATCTTTATTCTCTGCAATTATTCTCTTGCTACCTAATGAGTTCAAATAGCATGTCTAGCAATAGCCGAAGGTCCAATGCAAAAGGGAAGGCGCCAATGGAGATAAGACCTAAGCCAACGGATCTCAAAGATAAGTATGATTCCTTTTTCCCTATTTTCTTAAATGAAGAAGGTAAAAGATTCTGTTCTTTTAGAAAAAGAAATATATGCATGCCTAAATACTTTAATGATCAAATCTTGAAAGATATTAGAATGCATAATTTTATGAATGTTTTGTGTAAAAGGCTAGGCTAGTTTAAGTTGAAAATAGTAAAATATAATGTGTTTCTTGAATTAACTATTGAATTCTACACTACTTTGAAAATCAAAGATGAAGAGCAGAGAATTTTTGCATGTAGTTTCTTTGGAAAAGAATATGAGTTTGATTATGATCTCATGACTGAAATTTTTAGTTTTTTCGAAGGAGGTATTTGTTAACCTCCTCCCGAATTTGACATGATTGGGTTTTGGGCTGAAATTACTAAAGGGGATAGAATAACTTATGGAGATACCATGGTTAGTGGTCTAATTGATAGCCACTCATATTTATTGATGCATAAATTCATGGTACACACCATCTTTGGTAGGAATGATAACACTAAGGTTATGCCTGATAAATTATTCTTAATGTGGTGCATGTCTACTAACCGTAGGGTGAATAGTTCATATCTTGTATTTGATTCTATGTGACATGTTGTGCAGGGATAAAAAATATTGATGTATGTGGGCCACATTATCACGGGCCTGGCTATACACTTTGTACCAAGGAAACTCGCCCTTTTTGTACCATTGGAATGTGAGATTTTTTATAAGGATTTTCTGGTTAGAGCTGAGATCATCACAGATTTTGAAAGGCTAGAAGAGGCAGACAATAGAAGATGCTATCAGCTGCGTCAAACTTCCTTGAGATATAGAGATGTTTCTCTACCTAAAGTGGTAGAAAATTTTGATGACATCAGTGAAGAGGAGGAAAAAGATGTCAAACCTCAATTAGATTACGAGAATGAAAGGGTGAATAAGAAGGATGGTAAGACCAAAGCAAAGAAAAAGAATAGAACAGCAAAAAGGAAGAGATTTAAGGAAAGTATTGAGAGAATCGAAAAGAAGATAGAGGATGCGGCAAATCGAACTGATCAAAGGCTTGGTCACATGATGATGGATGTGATCACCAAATTTGAAGTTTATGAGACCCTACGAGATGCAAGGATGGACAATCTGATGGCTGAAGTAAAGCAGCTGAAACAATTGATCTCTCAAAGAAAAGGAACTCAGGCATCGACAGAACCATATGTTGAGATCATAGTTCTAGAGACTTCGTCTTCGAATGCATCTGACTAGGGGAGTTTTCTTTCCCTTTTATTTTTCTATTTTTGTTTTTATTTTGTGTTTTGTATTTTAGTTTGTTGTTGCATGAAGAAAATACCTTTTACTTGAGTTTTTGAGCTTATTTGTGCTAAGAGTTAGTATCATTAGGTGTGTTTTTCTTGAGTAAGTGTGTTAATCTCCTTTTAATGCTTGGTTTGGATTGTTAAGTTAGAGGAATAACTTGTGATTAAGAACTTTTAAATTTTAATGAACTTAATGCCTACTCCTTCATTGAATGATTGAACTAGGATACTTGATAGTTGAGAAAGGTGTTTGTAGTAATTTAAATATTTTATGTAGTTCATATATGCATAGGCACAATATCTAAAGTAAATAAATAAGTTCTTTAAGTGAGATAGAGCATAAAATGCACTTGTGCATATACTCCAATACTCTATAAAGGGTATGAGTATCCAAAGGAATTTATTGAGGTATCCATATTGAGTAATATAGAAATATGGAGGATACTACAATAAAGAAATTCTAAGGAATAAATTATGTGCCTTTTAAGTGTTATTAATGAAAGAACTACTTGAGTGTTGGTGTTCTATGCCTACTTTCATTTTTCTTGGTTGTTAATCATGCTGTTTTATGAATTCAACGAGGGAGTTTACTTTTCACTTGGTAATTGTTATGTTCTTGGTTATGAATTATTACTTTAATTTTTAGTTTTAAACTTTGTATTAAGGGGAGATTAGGATGATTTCTCAAGTTAAAAACTACTCATGATATTAGTTCTTTATATAAATAGGTTGTTATCTTATTTTTGCTTGAGGACAAGCAAAGGCTCAAGTGTGGGGGAATTTAATGAGTGTGAAACATACATGTGTTGAGCACTCTATTTTATTTCATATTAAGTTCAGAAATGCATTGTTTAGTTAGTTTTTAGTTAATTTAGTTAGTTTTGTTATTTTATTTTAATATAGGTACTTTTATGTTAAATAGGTAATTTTTGTTTAGTTTTTGGTTGTAGGATGCATTTGAGAAGAGATGGAGATAGTGCTTAAGATAAAGATAAGATTAAAGCTTAAAGTTGGAAGGTTATCCTCGCATCAGGGCACATGGCCATGCGCACACCTATGTGTGGAGTTGTATGCCCATGCGCTTGCCCATACTTGAATTAAAGAAGAGCCAGTTACAGAGCACATGTCCATGTGCATGTCCATGTGTGAGGCACATGCCCATGCACACAGTCATGCCTGATTCTAAGATTTCAGAGTTATTTTGATGCATGGGCATGTCCAATTGTTACGTACCCGTGCATAATGATGTGGCAGCCAATCAAAAGTGGATTTTAAGCTGGAGTTTGGATAAATAGAAGCTTATCTTTTAATCCTATGTTTAAATAGAGTTTGGGAGAGTTTAAATGACCTTTTTCATTAGGAAACTAGGTCTTTTAAATAGATCATCTGTTTTTTATTAAGAAGTTGCTAGTTTTTAGTTTTTAAGTTCTGGTTTTAGTTTTCTATTCTCTTTGTTCTTTAAAAGACATTTTTCATTTTATTTTGCTTAGTTCATAGTAGAGGAAATACTTGACTTGGAGTTAGAAGAGTAAAGCTTCATTACATCATTTGGAAGGGGGTTTTTCTTGTATCACTCTTTTATTTATTCATATTTATATTCAGAATGGTTTTCATTTCTCCATTGTTTTCTTTTATTCTTAATATGAGTAACTAGATCCTTTCTAGGGTTCTTATTCTGAATTGACCATATGCTTATTGTGATTTATGTTAGGTTTCTAGATCTAATTCATTAGTTGTTGTTGTGCTTAATATCATTTTAGGACTGATCACCCTAAGATTGAATTAATACTATAGGCTTAATTGAGAGATAGGTTCTGTAGGATTAGGTAATGACTTATTGATTACTTAATTAGTTGAGAGACAATTAAGTGAATTAATATTAATTAAAGGTTGTGATTTAAAATTAAAATTAAAAGGTATTAGGTTGGTGAGAGCCAGTAAACTTAGTGTTAATTAATCTCAAATTAATTATAGGTTTATCTGAGAGGAAAATCTATAGTTTCTAAGATCCCTTCAAAATGAATTAGAAATAGTTAAACCTAGTTAGTTAATCAATCCTTTGAAATGGTCTAATTGAGAATAAGAATCCTAGCTTTTAATATTTGTTTAAATTTGAATTTTACTTTAGTTTGTTTTAGTTTTGGTTTTTAAAGAATCTAAACTCTATTTCGTTGTCTGAACAAATGAATATAGTTAGTATTTTAATATTCAATTAACAATCTCTGTGGGATGATATCTTTATTTACTACTTGATACGATTCTGTACACTTACGGATTTTGTACACGTTAATTAGCTAGTTTGCTGCGAAGTTCCATAATTCTTCCACGAGAGGGTGATGCATAAGTTTTCTTAAGAGTTTTTCATGCTTCTAAGGATGTCTTTTTAGCTGCAATAAATAGGACAAGATTAGCAATAAGTGAACCAATAATGGCATTGACAAGTAATTTGTCCTGACATATCCATAGCGTATAAGTCGGATTAGGTGACTCAATTATCAAATTTGGAGTAAGAATTGTCGCCGGAGGACAAGGATGAGAACCATCAACAAACCCATAAAGATCATAGCCAATCAGTAGAGAATCAAATTGCGCTCTCCAGGCATAATAATTTGTTGCATTGAGTTTGAGGGGAACTTGGGTAGTTACATTAATTGCAATCAGAAATTGTTGGTTATCAACAATAATTGATAACGTGCGTCACAATCCGGTGGCTGTACAGGCAGCAATGGCAAACGAAGTTTCTATATTATTAGAGCTCATGCTGAATAAGCAAAATTAGTGTTTCAAGTATTAGAGCCAGCATGCGATAAATTTAGGCCAAGGTATTTTGTTTTTAAACAGATGCTCTGATACCATGATAGGGTAATTGCATAATATTATTGATAAAAATTGAGGTATTTATAATACCATTACAAGGAGATTTTAGTAAATACTAAAGACTACATAATAGGAATAATAATAAAAGAACGAAATAGAACAACATACTTTAACACCCCAAACCACTCCCATTATTCGAATAATTTTGGCCTGATTTTGCTTACCTACTATTTTTCCCAAATTTGACCGAACCGAACCCTAAAAATGGAATCAATTTGGGCTGAAAATTTCAGACCAAACGGATCCTGCACTCCCTTATCGCCAATTATGTAACTTGTCAGACTCCCAATTATTTACCTTCTTCATTTCATGTAACTTAAAATATTTATTTTCTTATTATTTATTTAGTTATTTATTTTTCAAAAAGCATTCCAAATATATTCAAACAAACCCTAAATTATATGAAAAACTCTTGCCTATCGGTCTATTTATTACACCAACTGTTGTATTTATAAAATATAGATAGATTTCTTATTTTTATTAGTCAAGTGTAAATATATTTGAAATAAGTAAAATTCTCTCAAACTATATGTAAGATATTAAAATTATATTTGCATGTTGTAATAAAATAAAATAATTGATTTTGAATTATAAAAGTGATATAAAATATAATAAAATTACATTTTGTTACGTGCGATTGGCCTGAGCATTCGGTCAGTTCAGTTTTGGTTTGGTTCGGTTCAATTTTTGGTTAGCTAAATTTTGAAATGTTAAAAAAAAAAAAAATAGTGCTTTTGATGATTCGAACCTAGAACCTCATGGACATACTTTTCATCCAACCATGTGTTTTTTATAAAATCTTCGAAATATATATAAACCAAACTAAATTGTAATTGTCAGTTTTCTGTTCGACTTTTATTTTGGTTTGATTCAGTTTGTTTCTAGCCCACCCCTATAGAATTTTGACCTACTACTACTCATAACTATTATTAATTAGTGTATTTGTATTAGGCTAACAAGAAAGTGTTGGGTTAGATTAATTTATTATTTTTATCTAACTCTAATGCAAAATAAATTACTAAAATTATAAAAGAGATTTACATCATGACATGTTCTATAGGATTATAATTTCTTTGTATATAGTAATCCACTAGATTATATTAAACTTCATTAATTTTCATTTAAAGTATGGGAAGTATGTTTATAACATTGCATATAGTTATAAGATGAGCGAACCCATAGTTCAATAACTTTTAAAATTAAGGACTCCTTCCTCGCAAAGGTTGATTCTGATTTTACACATGAAGATTTCTTATCCATATATTATGATAGTGAATTATGAAAATAACAATTTCTATGGCAGTTATCATATTAGTAGTAAACAAATTATTTAGATACCCATAAGGGTTAGAACTTTCACATGAAATAGTAAGATAACTGGTAAAATAATTGCATAGAAAATATACTTTTTATATTTTGAGCTATATATGTTTTCATTTTTTTTACTTGAATCTTTTATCTTTTTTCTTCTTTTATACATATTTTTTTTATTTTTTTACCAAATGTAAATTTTTATTGGAAAAAATAGAGATAATATAAAGAAGAACAAATGATACAAAAATTAATTTAGCATAATGACTTACATCTTTATTTTTTGTGTTGTATTTAGAGAATACCATAGTTTTATACGAAAAAAATACCGTATTTTTGAAAGAAAAAACTCAACCATATTTTTTATATTATTTTCTGTTTTTGGTTTATTTTTGTAAAAATTCCCTTTGGCTTAGCCACGACCTCTGCTAAGGATTCAGTTTAGGATGAAGTTAGGAAAAAAATGAAAGCCCGACGGAGTGAGCAATTGAAGCAAAAGAAGAGGTGATGAGCCCAAATGTTAAAAGAAAGAGGGTAGAGTTCAAGTTGGAAGTTACTCCCTTGTCCAAGCAAGCCTTCTTTGGGGAATATAGTGCTACCTTTAAAGAGGGAAAAGGTAAGAAAATTAACTCGTATCCATCTAAATGCACTATCAAGAAGTTTCATCTGAAGGATTTAGCAAGATCCTCTTCTCACGAAACCAGGTCTAAATCTTACATTTCAAGTTTCAAAGAGAAAGGAAAGGATTTTTCATTGAGATCTAAAAACACCATTTACAATACTATTTAAGAGACTACTTAGAGTTTGTCGAAAAAACAAAGGAGAAATTAGGAATAATGAGTCCTAAAGCGTCTGTAGTTTGAAGTAAACCGTCAAATACTAGGGCTAAATCCTTGACTGGTAAACTACAAAGGTTATATACGGTATGGCAGAGAAAGAGGGATCTTGGAAGCCCCTATCCCTCTTTATCGCAATCGCTAGCTAGTGGAAAGATGCTTTTCATTAAGAAAGATTTTAGGCACATAAGTATCTAATGGAAGAATTATAGCCAAGTGAGCATGGGAAGACTTTTTGTTTTGATTACGGCACAATAGTAATATATATAGATTACTATTTTTTTACTCATATACATATCAAGCTTCAAAGAATATACTAAAAGGAGAATCTGCATATAATTGAGTTGAAAGCGAGTAAGCCAACAGCGTCCTTGTATGCTTGCTTGAATTCTGTTATGGTAGTGCAACAAAGTAGACCATTAATTTAGCTGATAGTCACCTTTCCTTTCTCTTTAGGTCCCTAAAGAGAGGTATCAGAAAATTAAATAAGGGATTCATTCAATGCATTGATGGATATGTACCTTGTAGGGCTGAATACGGGTCGGAGTAGTCCGGAGAATGTAAATTCTCCGGACCAGATCCGAACATCGGAGAATTTAAAAATCAATTCTCCGGATCCGTTCCCAAAAATTTAAATCTCCGCTCCGAATTGCTCCAAAAAATCAGAGCAATTCGGGACGGATATTCGGAGCAAATGGAGAATTCAAGTCGGTCCGGAGTGAAACCAAAGTTCGGAGATTATAGTATTATTCATTATTTAAAAATTCATATTTAAACAATAGAAAATTCCAAAACCTATTATAAAACCACATAACACATGTAATATGAAATAAAAAAATAATTTATTAAGAAAAATAGAAAATGAAGTTATTATAACACTAGCATTCTAATTTCAATCCATAAAGTTTTCACTAAAATTATATACTTTAATTTTTAGTTTATATATTTGAAATTAATATTTAATAAATTTATATATATATATATATATATATATATATATATATATATATATATATATATATTACATTATATAAAATATATTACATCTAATAAATTGTACTATCTTTTTTTATAAATTATATAAATTTTATATTTAAGTTTTATTTTAATATTTATATTTTAATAGTTTTATATTTGGAATATATAAAATAAGATGATTATAATTTGAACATATAACATATAAATTTAAATTTATTTTATAATTTAAACATGTATTGAAAATTAAATGAAATTAATGAGTATATTTATTTTATTTCAAACAATCAATTAGTATTTAAAATCTCAAATATTATATGTTAAGTCAGCACTTAAATTTAATAGTAGATTATCAAAAATAAATTATTTGTGAATCAAGTGTGGATCATGCAATAACTAAAAGTGCAAAATTTTAAAATTTTTGATTACATGTAACATTTGCATTAAATATAAACCACATCCATGCCCATAAATCTTATCACATAGCAAATATATAGCTAAACATGCATCAAGGACATCATTTTTCATCAACAAACAACCAAGTATTGCATTCACAGTACAAGATCTAGCAACTAAGGGTTTAGTAACACTTATAAAACTCTCTAGTTGGTAGCACACTTGATAAGCTTTGGTTGGTGTTGATCTACAAGCTCCAAGCTCCCCAAGTGTGAAGCCTCTAGCTTGAAATACACGGATTGCACAAGGAAGACCTCCAAGGTTGGTAAAGCTCTAGCCACAAGCCTCTCCTCTTTGACCCAAGGTGCTTGTAAGAATCCCTCCAAACTTAGATGTATGGAATAAAGATGCAACCTCCAATAGATGATGGACTTGAACTTGTACAACTCTTGTACACCAATAGATTTTACTTGAAAGCACACATTACTTGTGTATATTGGTATTTTCTACACTTGAAGAAGAAGAAGGAAGAAGACACTCTTTAGCCTTTTTCTCTCTTTTTGTTAGAATATCAAATTTGCTCTCAAATGTGCATTAGCATTAGTGTTGTTAGTTGTCTCTACACTCTCCACTAGCTATCAACAAAAAACAATTTGATAATAGCTTGATTATCTCATACTCAAGTCACATGCATTGCCATATCTTGAGTATCTCACACTCAAGCCACATGCATTGATATAGCTTAAGTGTCTCACACTCAAGTTATATGCATTTGATATATTAAGTGTCTCACACTCAATCTATATGCATGGCTTTGTTTTTTAAGTGAATGGGTTGTGTTTGGTTATATGGATAATCTTAGCCTTGATATCATTAACACTTAATGGATATTGGCTAAGATTATGGACATATAGGTTCTTTTACACTTAAAGAAGGCTCATTCCATTCCAATAGACAACTTAAGGGCTAATTTAAACTCTTTAAATAAAGCCCATGCTAAGTCCATATCAAGTCCATTTTTATCAATGTATATGGTCCATCTCATGGCCCAAATATTAATACATTAGGAGGCAAATATTAATCTAGTCTTTGAACTTAATATTACATATTAAATCAAGTCCAAATTAATATTTATTTAATTACAATTAAGTCCCAGTCTATGAATTTAGATTTTGGGATATGCTAGATCCCCGCATACGAGCAAATTCAATTTAATTAATTTAATTAAACTCTTTAATTAATAATTAAATTAATATTAATCTTCACAAGTGCAACCTTTGTGTGTGTGACTTACTAGGTTTAAGTCTAAATAGAAATGGAAAATAATATTAACACTTAATATTGTAGAAATACCTTTCCATACTACATGTAAAAATTATAATTAATCACATTTAGTTCTCATAAGTCGTGAGTGACCTCTGACATAGATGTCACGACTACTCAATTAGAAATGAATGCTATATGTAGATCCACAAGAACCATAAAACACAATTATCGTGCACTAAATGTCCCTTCATTATAAGATCTTGATATTGGCTAGAGTTACGGTTTAGTCAAACTCTAATTGCCTCAATTATATGATATCATCTTATGTTCAATTCTCGATAAAATATGACTACTATTAGAAACTATTTTGTAGCTCCGAAACTCTTTTCGAGTAAGTCGAGTTTGACCTGGCCAGGTACTTATTCATCAAGAATAACTCAGATAGCATAGGATCTTATCCCGGGTCATTCTAGGTAATGAATTCCATCTTGGCCGATCACTCATCCATACATATAACCAACTAGAGCTACCACACACTATATACCCATACGTGGCTAGCACAGGTATGTAAGCAGTAACAAACTCTAACTAACCATATGTGGATGACCATGTCGCCTTAGGTTAAAGTACCATATGCACCATTATATCCAAGATTGCGATTGTTAACTAAAGTGAATTTCCATACAATCACAAATTTTACGTCACAGTTCGATCCACCCATCACATGAGTACCCACATGTCTATTCTGATATCTCATATCAAGTAGCATGAGACTCACTACCTCCCACTATCGATATCACATACCGATTAAGGAAAATAGATAGACATGATAGTCTAAGAATTAATACTACCTTTATATTAATCCAATGACTATGAATATTTATAGTATATGTACTAAATGAGTTTGTCACTCATATTATTAACTCTTGATAATAAACTCATTTAACATAATACTAAAGAGTAAATATTCAAATACACTTAACACTTAATTTAAATAAATATTTTATTACCATAGGGATAAAATTATAATGTCTACATACAAGAATGGCCCTAGGGCACATCTACACTATCAATCTCTCACTCGCACTAGTACCATTCGCTACAATATCTAAGACTCATCTTCTCAAGATGGCGGTCTAACTGCAATTGGATAAGCACTTTAGTTAGTGGATCAGCTACATTGTCAGCTGAAGCTACCTTCTACACGAGCATATCGCCCTTTATAATAAGTTCTCTGATAACATGTTTGGATTTCTGGTGAGACCTCTGTTCCTTTGCCAAAGCAATGACTCTATTGTTATTACAGAAGAGAGGTACTGCCAACTTAATAGAAATAATAACTCTTAGTTAGGTAATAAACTTTTGAATCCAAACAGCTTTTTTAGCAGCATTCAATGTAGCTATCTACTCGGCCTGTGTAGTGGAATCAGCAGTAATACTCTGCTTGGAAGCTCACTGTACCTCCATTATAGGCGAAGACAAACCCGAAGATAGACTTTCTATCATCCATATCTGACTAAAAGTCAGAATCTGTGAAGTCTGTAAGCTGTAAGTCACCTCCTCCATAAGTCAAGACTAAATCCTTAGTCCTTCTCAGGTATTTAAGAATAGCCTTAACAGCTACCCAATGCTCTAAGTCTGGCTTGGATTAAAACCTGCTAGTCATACTAACAGCATAGGTAATGTCTGGCCTAGTACACAATATAGCATATATTAGGCTTCCTATAGCCGAAGCATAAAGAACCTTGGCCATCTCCGCTATTTCCTCGGGTGTCTTTGGCGATATCACCTTGGATAGGTGGATACCATGCCTAAAAGATAACAATTTCCTCTTGGAATCAAGCATGTTGAACCTCTTCAACACCTTTTCCAAGTAAAGACCTTGAGATAAACCTATCATTCTCTTCAATTTATCTCAATAGACTCGAATCCCAAGAATATAGGTAGCCTCTCCTAAGTCTTTCATTGAGAAGGTATTAGACAACTATACTTTCATAGAAGTCATCATACCAATGTTATTTCCAATAAGAAGAATATTATCAACATACAAGACCAGAAAAGTGAGTTGGCTCATCCTCATTCTTAATGAAACTATAAGAACGGATAGCCTTATCGAAACGATGATTCCAACTCCTCAAAGCTTACTTTAGACCATAGATTGATCTATTAAGTTTGCACACTTTCGAGCTTTCCTCGGATTCAAAACCCTTAGGTTGCTCTATGAAAATATCTTCCTCAATATAACCGTTAAGAAAGATGGTATTGACATCTATATGCCAAACCTCATAATTATAGTATGCGGTAATAATGAGAAGAATCCGAATGGATTTAAGCATGGCTACTTGCGAGAAGGTCTCCTCATAGTTAACCCCTTGCCTTTAGTGAAACCTTTTCGCTACAAGCCTAGCTTTGAAGGTCTCTACCTTTCCATCTGCACCAATCTTTCTCTTGAAGATCCATTTACACCCAATAGGTATAATACTCTCAGGTGGATCAACAAGTGTCTAGACTTAGTTTGCATACATAAAATCTATTTCTGTTCTCATTGCTTCAAGCCATCTTAAAAAATTTTTATCATATAAAGCTTCTTCATATGCAGTAGGATCATCAATATTAATGCTTTTTTCATGAATATGCAACTCTTGAATATCATGGAGAAAATTGTATCTCTCCGAAGGATGAGATACCCTACTAGACCTTCTAGGAGTCGGTATAATGACATTCTCAATTGGAATAGGCTCTGCGGGTTGATCAATGTCCATTTGATCAATTTTTTGGGCTTCCTTAGATGACTCCTCATCTAACATTATCTTCCTTCCTTTGCCATCTTTCTTAAGAAACTCTTTCTTAAGAAATATAGCATCTCTGCTTACAACAATAACTTGTTCAGCAGAAAGATAAAAGCTATATCCCAAACTATCTTTAGGATATCCAACAAACCTTTGTTTAATCAATTTTGTATCCAACTTATCCGATTTTAGCTTTTTGATGAAAGCCAAGCATCCCTAAATTTTAATATGTTTAAGACTTGGTGCCTTACCATGCCATATCTCATATGGTGTGGTAGAAACAGACTTGGATAGAACTCAATTAAGGATATAGGAGGCTGTTTGGAGTGTAAAACTCCAAAGTGAAATGGGAAGATCGGTGTAGCTCATCATAAAATATACCATATCTAATAGGGTACGGTTACGCCTCTTGGATACACCATTCAACTGTGGTGTTCCGGGTGGCATGAGGTATGATACAATGCCATGTTCCTTAAGGAACTCTGTGAACTCAATACTTAAGTATTCACCTCCTTGATCCAATCAAAGAGTTTTAATACTCTTTCCGGTTTGGTTTTCTACTTGGGCCTTGAACGTCTTAAACTTTTCAAAGGATTCACTCTTATTCTTCATAAGAAATAAGTGCCCATACCTTGATAGATCATCTATAAAGGTAATGAAGTAGTAGAATCCACCTTTAGCCATTTCTTTAAATGGCCCACATACATCACTATGTATGATTTCCAATATATCATTGGCTCTTGCTATTTGTCTAACAAATGGTGATCCAGTCATATTGCCTTGAAGACAATCATCACAAGTCAGATCGAATGCGGATTTAAGAATACTCAAGATTCCCATCCTTTCCAACTTCATAATCCTATCTTTTGCAATATGATATAATCTCAAGTGCCATAGATATTTGGAGTTAGAGGTATTTTCAATTAACATTGCATTCACATTAGATTGAGCCTCAATGTTATTAGACATATTATCAACATAATATAAACCATGTATCCCATAACTCATGCTAATTTATTCATTTTTAAAATAAATTTTACATACATATCTACCAAAAAGGAATTCATAACCCTTACTAGTCAAACTAGAGATAGAAATAATGTTCTTAAAGGTATTAGGTACATACAATACATTATCTAATAATAAAATATGATCTTGTAAATCAATAGAAGTGGATCCTATAGCCTTGGCCGTAACACTTGCTATATTTCCAAGCTTTAAGGTCACTTTATTTAGCCTTAACATTCGCGCATTTGCTAGATCCTGCAAGGATGAACAAATATAAGAACTAGCACCGGTATCCAATACCATGCATTAGATGAGCTCTTAAAGCATTTAGAAGTAAATAAACTAGAGAAAGTCTTACCTTCTCCATCCTTGCTTTTTCCCTTAGTCTTGAGGGACTCAAGGTACTTGGGACAATTTCTCTTCTAATGTACCTCTCCTTGGAAGTGGAAACAATTTCATTTGCCCTTGTCTTCCCTCATAGTGTCCTTACCCTTATTTTTGGCTATCTCTCTCGTGGGCTTGACAACACTTACCATGCCCTTGTTTTTCTTATTGGCCTTCTTCTTAGTCTCACTAGAAAAGACAATAAGTGCAACCGCCTTCCCTTTGATCCTTTGGATAGCCTTTTGGGTCGTTATAAGCATATTCAATAACTTTGCAAGAGTGCACTAGATTTTGTTCATGTGGAAGTTAGCGATGGTTTGCCCGAACAATTCGGGAAGGGATTGGAGGATCATATCCACTTGGAGATGGAAGTCTATTGTGAAATCTAGACTGTCTAGCTCCTTCATTGATCTAATCATGGAGTTCACATGAGCTCCTACATCCTCTCCCTCTCTCATCTTAGCACGGAAAAGCCGCTTAGATATCTTATACCTAGCGGTCCTACTATGCTCACCAAATAACTCTTGTAGGTGTAGTAGGATTTCTCTTGTACTTGTGTACTTCTCATGTTGCCGATGGATCTCGGTGATCATGAAAGCCCATATTATGCAACGTGCTTGCATATCATCATACTTTCATTTAGCAAGAGTTTCGTGCTCCTCTTGTGAAGTATTTTCGGGAAGGGATCCGAGTAGGCTTTGCTCTATCACATAGAGTATCTTTTAAAAGCTAAAATAACTTTTAGATTCCTTAGCCAGTCAATAAAATTAGGGCCCGTGAGCCTATTATTGTCGAGTATAATTGAAAGTGGGTTTAAAGGTCTCATGTTATCAATTTCTGCAAAAGGTAACAATATTGATTAGTTATATGTCATTGTGATCACTATTAGATTTGGTCTTTAATCATAATGGCCTCCCACTAACTTGGCGAATTCTACACTTTCAAGTAGGAAACGGAAATCCCTTATTGAATGGATTTCTAGTGGGTAATAAATTTTTTAATGGGCCACTATTATCCCTCAAGTACACATTACCATTCTTGGAATAATAGTTCTTATTAAATGGATAATTTTTGTCCATCACATCTCATGTGAGGTTCCATTAATCTGACTACTAATGTTACGGGCCTCAGGTACATATTACTATTCTTGGCCTTTGTCATTAGTTACGTTCATACCATTGGATCAGTGAATGTATGGATTTGTTGAACACTATAAACCTCAGGTACTCCTATTTGTCACTCTTGGCCCATAGTGTATCCATACAACCACAACATCTCATGCTTAACAATAACACTACATGAATCTCTAAGGCCTTATGTACACTCCTATATATCCATAGCCAATATACATAAGCCCAAAACCATGCAAGTTATTACTCTAATGGAGAGCCTAGACCTAAATTTAGTTGGAAGATTTTTGGGTCAATTAATTAATTAAGGTCTCACCTTGCACATTAGCTATTTTATAATATATATATCTCATACATATATTACATGCCAATCATCCACAATATACATGTCTTATACATACACTGCATGGTATCATACATCCATCTATATATATATCACATACATCAACATACATATCACATATATACATTGAATATGCAAAATGGATGCATAAATAAAGAGTGATCATGGGCCTTTCCTAAGCTTATTCTAACACTTACAATATTTATAAGTGGGCCTAGCCCAAGAAAAGCCTTCATTCCATGAGCCTCCTTAGTCACCATCATCATGGGCCTTGCCTCCAAGCCTCCAAGATTAAATGGGCCTCCAATTGAACTCTTCAATCTTGATCCACAACTCTTGTAATTTACATTCAATCTTTAGCATACCAAGGTAAATAATTTACATCCTAAAACTATGTAATTAATATTTAATTACATAAATAATAATAATAAAATTAATTATTATTACAAACCATAAGATGTAAACTAAGTCCATTATCATTCCTTGCATGTATGACAAGCAAACATCCAATAAAATACAACTCTTGCATATTATCATATATTTGTAAATTCAAACAAACAAGAAAAAAAATATTTTGTGAGCAGTACCGTGAACAGTACCAAGTGAAATAGTAAAACTATGAACAGTTTTAAGTGAACAATACCGAGCATTTTTTTTAAGCATCTTCAGTCACAACTCTTGCAACTAACAACATGTTTAATCACAACACTTGCAATTAACATAATCTTTAGCATGTAAATCATATGATAGAGGCTTTGATACCACTTGAAGGAAGTGTAGATCATGCAATAACTAAAAGTGCGGAATTTTAAAATTTTTGATTGCATGCAATATTTGCATTATACATAAACCACATCCATGCCCATAGATCATATCACATAGCAAATACATAGCTAAACATGCATCAAGGACAACATTTTTCATCAACAAAAAACTAAGTCATGCATTCACAATACAAGACCTAGCAACTAAGGGTTTGGTAGCACTTACAAAACTCTTTAGTTGGTAGCATTCTCGATAAGCTTTGGTTGGTGATGATCTACATGATCCAAGCTCCTCAAGTGCGAATTCTCTAGCTTAAAACACATGGATTGCACAAGGAAGACCTCCAAGGTTAGTAAAGCTCTAGCCACAGGCCTCTCCTCCTTGACCCAAGATTCTTGCAAGAACCCCTCCAAGCTTAGATGTATGGAACAAGGGTGCAACCTCTAATGGATGATGAACTTGAACTTGTACAACTCTTGTACACCAAAGAGTTTACTTGAAAGCACACAACATTTATGTATATTGGTATTCTCTATACTTGAAGAAGAAGAAGAAGAAAGCAGAAGACACTCTCTAACCTTTTTCTCTTTTTTTGTTAGAATATCAAATTTGCTCTCAAATGTGCATTAGCATTAGTGTGTTGTTAGTTGTCTCTACACTCTCCACTAACTATCAACAAAAAATAATTTGATAATAGCTTGAGTATCTTATACTCAAGTGACATGCATTGTCATAGCTTGAGTATCTCACACTCAAGCTATATGCATTTAATATATTAAGTGTCTCACACTCAATCTATATGCATGGATTTATTTTTTAAGTGAGTGGGTTGTGTTTAGTTATATGGATAACCTTAGCATTGATATTATTAACACTTAATAGATATAGGCTAAGGTTATAGGCATATGAGTTTCTTTACACTTAGAGAAGGCTCATTCCATACCAATAGATAACTTATGGGCTAATTTCAACTTTTTAAATAAAGCCCATGCTAAGTCCATGTCAAGTCCATCTTTATCAATATATATGGTCCATCTCATGGCCCAAATGTGAATACATTAGGAGGTAAATATTAATCTAGTCCTTAAAATTAATATCATATATGAAATCAAGTCCAAATTAATATTTATTTAATTATAAATAAGTCCCAATCTTTGAATTTAGATTTCGAGATATGCTAGATCCCCGCATACGCGCAAATCCAATTCAATTAATTTAATTAAACTCTTTAATTAATAATTAAATTAATATTAATCTTCACAAGTGCAACCTTTATGTGTGTGACTTACTAGGTTCAAGTCTAAATGGAAATGGGAAATAATATTAACACTTAATATTATGGAAACACCTTTCCGTACTACATATGAAAATTTTAATTAATCACATTTAGTTCCCATAAGTCGTGAGTGACCTCTAACATAGATGTCACGACTACCCAATTAAAAATGAATACTTTATGTAGATCCACAAGAACCATAGAACATAATTACCGTGCACTAAATGTCCTTTCATTATAAGATCCCAATATTGGCTAGAGTCACAGTTTAGTCAAACTCTAATTACCTCAATCATATAACCTCATCTTAAGTTCAATTCTCGATAAAATATGACTACTACTAGAAACTCTTTTCGAGTACCGAAACTCTTTTTGGGTAAGTCGAGTTTGCCCTGGTCATGTACTTATTCATTAAGAATAACTCAGATAGCATATGATCTTATCTCGGTTCACTACAGGTAATGAATTTCATTTTGGCCGATCACTTATCCCTACATATAACCAATTAGAGCCACTACATGCCATATACATATACATGGCTAGCACAGGTATGTAAGCGGTAACAAACTCTAACCAACCATATATGGATGATCGTGTCACCTCAGGTTAAAGGACCATATGCACTATTATGTCCAAGATTATGATTGTTGACTAAAGTGAATTCCATGCAATCACAAATTTTACGTCACAGTTCGATCCACCCATCACAGGATTAGTACCCACATGTCTATTCTGATATCTCATATCAAGTAGCATGAGACTCACTACCTCCCACTATCGATATCACATACCGATCAAGGAAAATAGATAGAGGTGATAGTCTAAAGATTAATAATACCCTTATATTAATCTAATGACTATGAACATTTATAGTATATGTACCAAATGAGTTTGTCACTCATATTATCAACTCTTGATAATAAACTCATTTAACATAATATTAAAGGGTGGTAAATATTTAAATAAATATAACACTTAATGTAAATAAATATTTTATTGCCAAGGGGATAAAAGTACAATGTCTACATATAAGAATGGCCCTAGGGCACATCTACATTATCAATTTGAGTATAATTAATTACTAAAATGGTACTAAATTTTACTTGTTATATATAATTTTAGATTTCTAATATTTTTTCAGGGTAATTCTAGATTTATAATTTTGTTAATCATTAATTATCAATTTTATAATACATCATAAAAAATAAAGATAATAGCTATTAGTAAAATTATTGAGATTTATATACTCACATACATATATTATGCATGTGTGTGTATATACATATATGTATGTATGTATGTGTTATATATATATATATATATATATATATATATAGTTTCGATTCTTTGGTTCAAAGCAATTCGGGATGGTTCAGTTCGGATCTTGGTTCGGAGAACTTAAGATCTCCAGACCCGTCGCAAATTTTTAAAATAGTTCAGTTCGGAGAAAGTTAAATGGTCAATGGAGATTTTCGATTCGGATTTTTAAACTAGTTCGGGTTCTCCGCGATCCTTGCTCAGCCCTAGTACTATGTTTTCATCTTTCATCTCCTTATGTTATAAGAGTAGTCTATAAGGTATGCATTCAACTTCATTGAATGAATAGGAAGTAGTTTCTTCTCAAAATTTCCTTGTACCTATTTCTTACCTAATAATTCTTTCTTTTTACCATTTTCCTTGAATTACCTTTCCTATTTTTCGTACCTAAAATTCTCAAATTTTTTATTTATGTTTATGGTTTTGTTATTAAACTTATAAAAAAGAAATCATTTTTTTAGATTATATAATAAGTTAATTTAAACATTCTTTCTTTAAATATGATTATATGACATACATTGTTCTTTAAATATGCAAGTTAACGGACGCTAAATATTTTCAAGGACTTCTATTAAGTAGTGAAATAGTTCTCTTTGAGGCAGAATACTAATTTCAAACTATTATAGTTGCCTTGGCAATTACTTACAATAGCGAGACACCAATTTTTCATTCTCAACAAACACTGCTATTTCATTCATAATCTATTACTGTCCTTGGATATTCCACTTTTTTTTTAAAATGTTTATCTAACATTTTAAATACATGTATTCAAGTCATTATATTGGATTATGGCATGGTGGTTTCATAAGAAAATTCAGCTGCTTCCTGATGACATATTCATCTTACTAAATGGTTGATTAGAAAGAGAACGTTCAAATGCATTTTGTCTGATCAATTATAATATTTGTAATGTTTAAATGCATTTGTATAGTCTGAGGATATGGTTAAATGATTAAACCTCCAGAAAGGCATTATGGGTGACTAAGGGTCGTGTTCCAATTATAAAGTCCCTGCCTGCATAAATGACTTAAAATTAAACTGGAGTTAAGCATAGAGGACATAATATCCCTCCCTCACACTTATTCCACATATTATCCTTAATGCTCGAAATAATGATAGAAAAGAATAAAGAAAAAAAATAACTGACATTCGATGAAAGACATCAGTGAAATGATTGAGAGACCACTGGTATTGTTAACAGATGCATCCAAGAAAAGAGCAACAGACATACAATGGCGCGTGTAGACACACGCGGGTGTATGATATAGACAAATTGATCAACATAAAGAACAATGAAAGAATATGAAGATTATGAGTAATTTGAGTGTTTGATTATGTTATGCACTGAAAAGTTCCATCATGTGATAAGTGGAAATTAAAAAAGAGGATTAGGTTATGCACTACTAAATTTGCACAGAATCCAAAGAAAGAAATTCACTTAAAACTCTTTATGCTAAGAATAGAGATAGCAGTGTGCCATTGTCAATAGCGACAGTACGTACCAAATTCATCATGTGAAAAGTGGAAATTAATATAAATGATTATGTTATGCAATACCAAATCTGCATAAAAACTCACTTAAAACTCTTTGTGCTAATAATAGAAGTAGCAGTGTCAATCCAAGACCTCCCATACTAAGAAGGATATACTGCTAGCATGCATTATAAACATCTAAAAATGTTTATATAATAGCAAGCATCAAAAGATCCAAAACCAAATAAGTTACGATATACAAGAATAACAACTAGATGGGTTAAAGTAATCGCACCATTGGACCTGAATTTCTACGACATTGGTAACTTGGGAAACAAATGTTCCCATCGGGTAAGCACCAAAGTAAAATCTTTCATCCACCATCCATATGCCACCTAGATCACATAGTTTGGCTTCAATTATAAGACAGGAGTCAGATGGAATAACTACCACTGATCTTGTAAGGTTAATTATATGCTGAGGAGATCGTAGCTACTCAAGATCGTCTTGTAGCCACACAGGATCTTGCTACTTATCAAAAAGGACAGTTTTAGCAGCTGCCTCCATAATGCACGAGTGAGCAAAAATATGACTGGAAACGTTGGTAACATTTTCATTCAAGATGGTAACTTTCACCTTAGCCGCCACTGCACAACCCAATAAACCATAATCCGGATACACCTTAATAGGATAAGAATTAACTAGTTCCTCGTCATCTAGCTTATTGTAATACAAGGATTCCCCCCAGATTAAATTAGTGCAGAGAGAAAAAGTGGAACAGTGCATAAGTGAATCTAGGAAATAAATTTTCGCAGCAGGAATTTTTTCACCTTTAAAATTTTCATCTCTACTATAATCATAATCAGGGGGTTAATTATTTCAGAGGTCACCTAACTTCACACTTATTTCATTTTGGGTACTAAACTTCAATTGGTTTCATATTGGGTACCAAACTTCAATTTAAGTTTCATCCGCCAATCACCTGGTAGCTGTGTGTCCAAGTGGCAGCCGGAGAAGGAATATTCTTAGAATATTCACTACGTCAGCAATCCTAATCAGCAAATTTACCACATCAGCTTACCACCTCACTTGTTACCCTAACCCTAATTTTAACCTAACCTACCCTAATTTTAACCTAACCCAAAATCACCATAACCCTTTTACTTCGCTCCTCTTTACTCCCATCCACAGACGTAGTTGCTGGACTAGCCTTCTTCCACACACACCTTGTACACATCTAAAAAACTCTACCTTGGACAGCTTGGATGATCTTCAATCAATCTTTAACCCTCTTCTTTAATCTTCAAAAGAAATGGACCATATCTTAGTCCCAAATTGTCGATGCCAAGAAGTAGCCATTCTGAGGACGTCTTGGACAGAGATGAATCCAGGGAGGCATTTCTTTGGATATAGTTTGAATTTTGATATTCTTAGAGATATGGTTCGTGAAAGAGGTAAAAAAATTGAATTTTTTCATATGTTTTTATTTTGATGTGTTTTCATATTTTTTTGTAGATGAATGGCAGCTGTGATTTTTTTCAGTGGCATGATGCACCCATGCCATACCATGCTCGAGTTGTTATACTAGGTTTATTGCAAAAAATGGAGAAAGAAATTAAAATAAAAAAGGAGGGCTAGCAGAAAAGGAAGTTGCAGTGGATTTGTAAATGGCTAAAAATAATGTACATTTTCTTGGTTGGCTTTGTAATTGGTAGGATGTATGAATGAATTGTAGTAGGTGTTATGTGTCTTTAGATTTTGTGGATGCAATTGTAGTTGTCATGGTTAGGGATTTCACAGAGATGCAGTTATAGTTGTCATGGTTAGGGATTTTGCAGAAAATGGTTGCAGGCAAAGGCTTCATGACGTTAATAGTTGATATGGAACAATATAAGAAATTTAATTTAATTTACTTTTGCTAAAACATTGGATTGCAACTTCAATATAGCTTGCCGAATGTCCTGTAATTAACAAAGAACTAAGGTCATAAATATTTTTTTTTGTATTTTACACATACCAGATATATACCCAGCAAATGTTTTTTTTGTATTTTTTTTGTATGGAATAGTGAATCGAAGGTAATGCCAATATATTGCATAAAGAAAAAAGATATATATACCCATAAATTAATCATTAATCTATATACATCTACTCCAAAAAAAACTAAGCAAAGGAAATAAAACATGTAGAGCTATGTAACCCTTTAAAATAAAATTATTTTAGGATATGTATAAGCTATCTTCCATACCCTCATGTGGGTAAATATTAATTTTATAGTTTAGAGTCAAGACACAAACCAAATCTTGAAAGATCTAATTCTTGTTTGTTTCCTTAGAAAAAATGATAGATATCTAAATTAACTTTTGTTTCAGAAAAGAAAAGCGGAATCTGGATTTATTCAATGGTGGTAATAAATTGTGCACATTGGTAAAGATTTATTGCATGAAAGGCTCACAACCTTATATGTAAATTCCCTGAAGTAGCATATGCAAAACATCCCTTATTGGATATTAATTTAAAGCTGATGAAAGTATTAAATAATTTCCATGTATAACTAGCATACAATTAAATTTTAATGGTCACCTCTATGCTGTAACGAGAGGAGAAATGGGTCAACAAAATAGATTAATTACATTTCAATGCCACTAAAATAGTGGCAGCCACCTGGATAAAAAAAATAAGTATCTTACTATCAATATTAAATTCAACCTTTTGCAGAATAAATAAAGTTTGTAAGGTCTCAATGTGGCCTAAAATATAAGACCACATAAAATAAACAAAAGTGTTGGCCATTCCATTAGAATATATTCCCTATTTTTTAAAGGAAACAAATGTACAAAAAAGTAGTCAATGATGTACAAAATAAGAATCCTATGTTCAATAATGCATTGTGCATTGCATTAAGTCCAAAAAATGTAGTGTTTAACCAACTGGCCATAAAGGTAACCATTCAAAGTGGTCCAAAAATTAATTATCAAAACCAACCAAGGTGGTCCAACATAAATATCATCCACACATTCATTTCACCCCTACCAAGCAGCAAATTCAGATGCCCCTGGAGGCACCCATGCCTTCTTTTTTTTAAATGCAGGTTGTGCATATGCTTCTCTTAGATTATGAGCTTGGCTTCGTGCTTGTCCCTCAGATGGAGAAGATGCAATTATCAACTGGCTACTTCTTGGATGTCTTCCTTTCTTAGCTTGAGTCTTAGCTAGTTTCTTACCCATTCTTGAACATGTAGGAGGTCTTCCATTGACAGTTGCAGGCTACTTTCCCTTTATACAAGGTCGTGGATCCTTCGTAGTTGTAGGCTGCTTTTATAGTTTAACACAAATTGACTTACAATTGCAGTCTAACAGTCAAGCTGATTTCATTAATATTTTAGATGTAGAGAAGAGCTAAATTTTGGCAAAAATTGATAAGTGGGAAAGAGTGAAGTATATATTGCTTGCTGTTAACACATGCAAGCGAGTGAAAGGATTTGGCTCACTTACTATTAGCAATATTGTCCAGCTTATAGGATTTGGATTTTTTTAAAAAATATTAATGTAAGATTAAACCTTAAACCTTAAAAAATACTTAAACCTTAAAAAGTCCTAATCCTACAAGAACAGAAAACCCCAATCTTATAAGAATTCTTGACTCATCTCATTAAAGCATATTATTTTATAGCACTGTACAGTATACGGTACATAGGTAAGCCGACAGAGATAACATCAAAAGAGTGAAAGAAGACAATGAAATTTCTGAATAATCAGCACATTATACATAAAAGAAAAGAGTAGTTAATGATAATCAACTTAGGGGCTGCATGCAGAAAATGATGCATCTGAAGAAAAAGTATAAAAATTAATCATGCAAGTATAAGAATTAATCAATAATTATGCAGCTTAATCGTTTATTTTTCTAGCTATGATTAACACATCCAAAAAATAAATCACTTATAATATTAGGGTAAGCTTTCCCCTGGCAATCGTTGTTTCCAATCCGCACTCATGCTTCAAATGTCGTTCATTATAGAATTTAAAAATTAGGGTTAGAGTTATTTTGGGTTAGCTGTGTACAAGGTGTGTGTGAAAGAAGGTTTGGTGTGTCTATCGATGAGAGTGAAGAGGAGCGTAGTAAAAGGGTTACGGTGATTTTGGGTTAAGTTAAAATTAGGGTGGGTTAGGTTAAAATTAGGGTTGGAGTGACAAGTGAGGTGGCAAGCTGACGTGGCAAATTTGCTAATTAGGATTGCTGATGTGGTGAATATTCTAAGAATATTCCTTCTCCGGCTGCCACTTGGACACACAGCCACCAGGTGACTGGCGGATGAAACTTAAATTGAAGTTTGGTACCCAATATGAAACTAATTAAAGTTTAGTACCCAAAATGAAATAAGTGTAAAGTTAGGTGACCACTGAAATAAATAACCCCACAATCAGGATACTTATAAAAAATAGGGTACTTATCAGAGCCAGCAAATAAGTACTCATCATTCAACTTGAGAGCAAAAGTCATTACCCAGTTATAAAAAAAGATGAAAAGCCTGAGAAGGACCAGATAGCGGAATTATAATTTCACTGTTCTTGCTAAGATCGATGATTTGGGGTTGATCTTTCTTCACATAGTACATGAACTCCGGTGGTGAACCTGATAGCCCACGCTATTCCATTTTAATTACACCATAGAGTTGGGAAGAAGATGTTAAACGACAAAGTTCAGCAGCCTCGTTCCGGTCCTCAATAACTATTCTAACTTGGTAAACCTCCATCATGGGATACCCAAATAAAAAATCCCCTTCCGGGTGATGATTCACCGGACATTGTTGAGAAATGCATTTAACATCCTTTTCGTGAAGCTCTTGCTGTTGCTCTTCAATCAACAGGCGATGGCTAGGCGGGGTAAATCCAGTATAAATCGGCACCGAGAGTTTTTTCTCATGTTTATTACCGGAAACATTATCCTTCTCAATCTTATCAATTTCTGTTGGAACTCGATTTTGCTTTCCATCGAGAGTTGATTTCTACTTTTGATTTTCTCTTTCTATGGGAAAAACATCCACGGAATCAATATGGTATACTTCAGCCATCAGAGGTGAATTCAACGAATATGAAATTGGCTGAATATATACTTCTAAAATTTTAGGTTATATTAGTAATATCCACCTTAGGTTCACCCTAATTCACTAGGAATATATATATCTATAGCAATTTGGGTCAATTAATTCATAAGTTAATTTTCTGGTTCAAAAATTTGACAAATTTAATTAATTAGCTCAAATTAATTTTTTCATAAAAATTTAATTCAGTTCAAAATAACTTTTTTTTTATTAATTCATTCTAAAATTTGTATACATTAACTAATTAGATTCAATTGGCCAAAATTTCAAATATACAATATATGAATTAGTAAAAATTAATTTAGTTTTTTTAATTTTTAAGAAATTAATATTAAATTTAAAAAATAAATATAAATAGTAAATTTATATTAAAATGATCATTTTTTTTAAATTAAAAATTAAAATTAAGTTCCATTTAATCAACTTTTCAATTATGATCTAATAGTACTCATATATATACTTAAATAATTTTAAATATACTCTTAAAAAATTATTACATTTAATTCAATTTAATTTAATTTAATTTAATTTTTAGTTTTAAATACATAGATATTAAGAGATATAAAAATTATGTGAATAAAAGTAAAAGATTAAAAATAAAAAAAATGTTAATTATATATAAATCATAAATTATTATTTTTGAAATTTTTTAATTTGTAAGATTTTCAATTAGTTCAATTAAAAATGTAATGTTTAGCTTAAAGAAGTAGAGAAAAATGAAATTCTTATTTAAATTAGGTTCACCCTAATTCACTAGGAAAATATATATAGCAATTTCCTTAGGTTATATGAATTCAGCCGTCACCCTTCTTACATCAAAACAACTTCAATTCCTACACTTGATGCATCACATTCAATTTCAAATGTTTTAGTAAAGTCGAGTAAATCTAATAACGGTGCATTACAAAGTTTATCGTTAAGGAAGTTAAATGCCTCTTCTTGCGCTTTTTCCCACTTGAAACCAATACTTTTCTTTATCACATCTGTTAATGGTGCAAGGGAAGGGAAAAAATGCAAAAAGGAAATTAAGGAAAATAAGTGAAAGTTAATTTCCCTCATATATTTTGGATGTGTTATTGAGAAGGGGGATAAGGGGGGAATTAAACTACTATTTACTAATATGTTGTTCTTGAATGACTTTTCTTTGTAGAATGTGAAGGGTATAATAATTAATGCAGCCTCCATTTTATCTGTTTCTTTCCACTTCTCTAATTTTTTAGAAAAAAAGTGGAAAGTAAATAAAAGTAAGCCTATAAAAGAAATTGAGAAATCCAATTTCCTTTAATACCCAAAGAAGCCAAAGAAATTGCACTTAACTTTTTTCTCCCCGCCCTTACTTTTCTCAACGCAAACCAAGAACATAAAGAAATATAAATGCAATAGAGAAATATACTGATAAAGATTTCAAACTACATACTAAATGCAATAGATAAGATAATAGAACTAAAAATAAAGCATGATGAACTATAATGTGATGCACTGCACTCAACAACTTTCAATTAAGTTAATGTTTGTTGATAAGAAATTTAATTCCGTGAAGTTGCAGTGGAAGAAGCAATGCAAAATAACGAAGCATCTATATATGCGAAGTGATTTTACATGTAAAATAAGTATGTGAACCATCAATATAACCCTGTAGTAAATTTAGTAAATACACACATTTTCCAAGTTATATCTAGTCTAAAAATCAACATCAGTATCCAAAACTTCTAATGACCATGTAATGCACTTACAAGGTCATTGTTGCACCTTTTGACTGGCAATTTATAACATGACCTATTTAAGCGATACAATATAACACGATATGAAGTTAAATAGGTTTGAGTTTAGGGTTATTTGTAAAAAAAATCACGACCTTTAGCGCTTTTTTTATAATTTAATCATGATATTTTAATTTTGGCAAATTAAGGCATGAACTTTGAAAATTTGGTAATTCGAATCACCAATCAGATATCTGGTGATTTTTTGCTAACGTGTTAGGCGAACTTTTGAAAGTTCATATTTTAATCTACTTGACACATCACCAAAAGATCACCGGATATTTGGTCGGTGATTTGAATTGCTAAATTTTAAAAGTTCATGTTTTAATTTGTCAAAATTAAAATATCGTGATTAAATTGCAAAAAGCGCTAAAGGTCGTAATTTTTTTTAATTAGATTTATATCAAGTATTAGTCTAAAATAAATACTATATAACACTAATTTTATTTTTAAGTAAAAAATTTAAATTATTAAACATAATAAGAATTACATATTTCTAATAAAATTATATTGTTTTCATTAAATTAATATTAATATTAAATAATTTTAATATTAATTTTAATATTTGTCTAACCCTAGTTGCCTTTATTCCTTGGTATTAGATTTTCTTCAGGATATCAAAAACACAACCTCCCACCTTCTCTGTTTCTTTCCTTGCTTTAAAATTACATATTCATAATAAAACTATATAATTCTGGTATAAGTTAATGTTAATATTAATAAAAATATATAATTTTTGTATAAATTAATACTAATAATATAATACTAACAAAGGTATGTAATTTTAGTGTATATAGTTAGTATTTGTATTGAGTATTGGTATTAAGTAAATATAATTTAAATTATTAAATATACAAAAATTATATATCAATAATAAAATGATGTAATATTGGAGTAAATTAATACTAATTTTAAATAAATATAATACTAATTTAATATTGAATGATGATGACAACGACAACGACGACGATAATAATAATAATAATAATAATAATAATAATAATAATAATAAAAATAATAATAATAATAATAATAATAATAATAATAATTT
>CATIWO010845583.1:0-15092 GCA_949673435.1 Macaranga tanarius | reverse complement strand
GCCATGTATCATATAAATTTTTTCTTATTCGAAGAAGCTATCACATAATTTTAAGTGATATGTAACGCCATATGTCCTAACCTCTTATATGATGACATCCGCTTATGACACACAAGCATCAGTGTCAGTTGACACGTCATCATTGATGACCAAAAGTGGCTCTGGGGAATATATTAAGATCATGTACAAAAGTTTAGGAGTTTTGTGTTATAAAAAAATGTTGGATACTTTAGTGGTATCAGGGTAAAAGCTTAGGTATCGTGAATGTAAATAACCCACAAAGTAATCTTTTTGAAGGTTTGGATTCTGAATATTCTTTATGACTTAAAGGAGGAACTCTTGGTCTTTTGTGAGAACATTTAAATATTTTTTTAATGTCATCTTCTGAATCTAATGTGGCAGTGTGAGCGGGCCAGATTTTTTCATGTATATAGGTGGCTCGCGACTGTGGAACTGAGTAAGCCAAATACCGCCTTTTGAAAGGGTGAAGTGTGAATCCTTTTGGTAAGCTTTACTTGTGTTTATGTTGATTGAAGTTGAGTTTGCTTGGTTACAAAATTCGGGTTCTGTTTTCCTCTATTTTCAGTCCTAGGGTTTTTACTATAACTTTGGATGTAGAGCTCTGAATTAAGCATAGTTGGATGCTACGAAAACTTCAGAGAGTCCTCTACAACTTTGAAGTTTTGAGCTTGATTTGAATATATTATTAGAAAGGTTTAACAGGGGTAGACATTTTAATGCTCATGCTGATGGCCCTGTTGTACCCGAATAGATTCAAAAATCCTTAAATAATTCTATACTTATCCGAATTGAGTAATTCTAATTGAAATTGGTAGTAGGCTCAAAGTACTAGCTTCAGTAAAAATATTATGGTCATTGGATTTGTATGTGCATTATTTGGTTATATTGAACTTTAAGCATTTAGTTGCATCTAGTGAGGTTGGGTGCAAGTGTTATATTTGTTATGTGAAATTGATATATAATTATGTGTAGGAGTTGAAAGAGATAGAGGAGACACCACTCATTAGAAGAAGCTTTTCTTCTTTAAGGAGTTGAAAGCCTTTGGTAAATAATTGTTAATATAATACTTATGTATATATTGATTCTCTTCTATATTTAAATGGTATTATTATGTTTGTTTCTATAAGTTACTTGAAGTGACGAAAAATGAGAAGTATTATGAGTTGTGGATTGTGATTGAATGAGTTGATTGAATATGGTGTGAAATATGGTATGGCCATTGAAATGTGAATGGTATATATATATATATATATATATATATATATATATATATGATTATTAAATGCATATGTGAGGAATGTGAGGAATGCGTGTGATAGTGGGGCTGAGCCTGGCGGATAGCCTTTACTGAATATAAGATTGAGACTGAGCCGGATGGATAGTCACAGACTATGAGATCTGGGACTGAGCTAAGCGGATAGTCTCAGAAAGTGGCCACTTATGATAAAAATATGAAAATTATGAGGATAAAGCCTATGTTGGCTATATGTGTGAGGAAATCTGTGACGTTGGTTCTGGCCGGATACTGAATGGTGAACATGATATGCATTCTTGCATTTGTTATTGTTTATGATTTGTAAATGTTAAATTCTGATTTAAATGTGAGATGTGAACGTGATGGTATGATTGTGTGTAGATATTCAGTTATGCACACTTATATGTACGTGTTATCCATTGGTAGTTTGTGATCGATGATATTGAGTTGTGAATTAATTGATATGTTATGAAATGAATTATTAGGTTGAAGACATGGGTCGAGACACGGGCGTGTCTCAGACCGTGCATTAAGACAAGGGCGTGTCTAACTGAAAAATTTTGGTTGCTAGCAGACACTGGCGCTCACCAGCTTAGAGGTCTGTGAGCAGAAATTGGCGCTCGCCAATTGGTTTTGAGATAGAAATACGGTAGTGTTCCTGGCCGTGTCTCGACGAAGGTTTTGAACAGCAGACTACACGGGCAGAGACATGGCCGTGTAGTCCACTTTTAGTTGTTTTAACTAATTTCTATTAATTAGTTCTTAAGAAGTTTTATTTTTTGCATTATATTAATAATTGGTTATTGAGTTGCAAGCTCATTCCTTTGCAAATGTGTTTTTCAATACATAGATAGATAAAGCTTGAGGTGTGCGTTTATTTGTGAGCTCAGGTGGGTCAGAGGCGAGCTTGGTGTCGACAATCCCATCCACATTAGCATATGGCATTTTGGCATTCGTAATGACATCATGTATGCTTAGTATAAATATGTAATGTTGTGAACAACAGTAAGCTATGTACATTGTACAAGCTTTTATGTATATATGTATATCTTTTTAAGAAAATTTTATTATGCCACGTGGATAGTATTTATTGTGGACACATGTATGCTTGTGATTGAGGGTGCTACATCATAGGTTTGGAGTCGCCACCTGATCACGCTCGGAAAATGGAAAAGAAATCCTAATACTGTGCAGAATCCACTTTCCTCGTTAGAGATTTTGGGTTTAGGAATTGGTTGCTACTTGATTGTTTCTCGTTTTACTCAACCTAATTCACTTTGCACCTCACCCTAGTTTTGGTTGCATGATGTCAAATAAATACCATATATTCACATACACATCCATAATATAATAATAGCAAAAAAGTAACAAAATGGGGGAATGGAATTAAGGATTGGAAGCCCTTTTGATTATATATATAAAAAAATAAAAACAAGCATTACACTAGAATTTAACTCGGCAGCATAACAACTAAGTAGGGTTAAAATGAAAAAAATAGGAAAAAAGAGCTATAAAAGGGATTCAAGCAAAAATTCAAACATAAATACAGTAATAAGCCAAATAAAAATGTTTAGTTGCTTAAAAAGAACTAAAATAAGTGATGAACTATAAGAGGGACATAAAACACCTTAAATGGCTATGATGAATTAACCAAATGAAATAGTTTTAGCTGATAGGTCATCAGCACTTTTAAAAACCATAAAAATGGCCACTAAACAACTAGTTGATGTTAAAATATTCTTTAAAAGTCATGTAACAAAAGTAAAGATAAAAAAGTATTTGAGTGCAATACGAAAGCAAAAGGGCAAGATGCCATTAAAACATGATAAAAATAACTTACAAACCAACTTAAAAAGCATTAATAGGTATAAAATGAGATACAGAATCTCATTAAGTCACCAAAGAGTACTCCAAAAAGGTACCTTGACCTCAAAATACTCATAGGCTTGCAAAAAGAAAGCACAAAATATTAAAAGAGAAGAAAAAGGTAAATAAATCTTAGGATCATGTAATCTCCCAAACAAAGTTTAAATGAAAGAAAATGATTTTACAAGGCCTTTTTTTTATATAAAAGGGCATCGTGAGGACCTTGTGTTTATTAAAGACCCATTGGGATATCGAGGTCATTGGTCCCTAGCCCAAAAATGAGCAAAAAAGCATATAAAACTAAAAGAAAGCAAAAAAAATCCTTTAAGATTAGGGAATCTACCCAAGGATACAAAAGAAAAGAAAAAGAAAATAAAGTGGGTCAAAAGATGCCAAAAATGAGTGAGAAGTGATAAAAACTTTAATTTGTAGTGTAAAAGTAAAAAACTTTAATTTGTGGTGTAAAAGAAAAAAATTGCAACAAAGTGTCGAATGAGGTTTAAAAGTGAAAGCTTACCCATATGACCAAACCTATCAAAATGCCAAGAGAATAAAATAAACAATCAAACACATAAGAAAAACATAACAAACAACACAAAAATGCAAATGAGGTTTTAAATATAAGAGCTTTCTCTTATGGATAGAAACCCATAAGAACAAGAATCATCATAATGCCAGCTTAAATAAAAATGCAACAAACACTCTCAGATTCATTTCCACCACTTCTCTATGATCCCAATCCAAACTACCACAAATCATAAATCTAATAGAAGAAAGGGGTAGAAGAAGAGAATGCAATTTAAAAAAAGCAAATGTGTAAGATGATTCATATTTAGGTCCTCAGGTTGTTTTAACTAGACTTGATAAAAAGAGGAAGCAAAATGATTTAAAGAGATAAATCTTTGCCATCAAAGCTAGAGTAAAAGAGATGAGATGAAGTAAATGGAATTAACACATACCTCTTAAAGCGTACTTTGATAGAGTAAGGGCTTAATTTGGTTAAAGAGATCTAAAACCTAAGAAAGGAAACTTTTAGACTTTTGGTTTGATAGAGTTTTCTTGAGACATGCTTAAAATGCTTAAACTAGGACGTTCTAAACTATAATTTTTATAGCTTTTAAGTATTTTTGCAATGTTCAGAGGTGTCTAAAAGTGACCCAGGGGGTCTGAATTTGTAGAAATTTGAGCCAACAAGGAAGAGCATGCACCCTTAACTATGGGTGCACGCCACACTTGGTTAAGGGCACACAACCATAGATGTGAAATTCATGGGTACACACCCATTGAGGCCTAAGGGCATGTGCCATTGAGTTCAAGGGCATACACCCTTGGTTATGGGTGCACGCCCATGGCTTGTTCCTCTATAGTACGGGCTGTTGGGCTTTTTTGGGCTTTGAATTTGAAGTGTTTTAGGGCTTTTAGGGCATTCCAATGGGTCTTTGGGCTATTTTAAGGTGCAAAACTTAAAGGTTTATGCATCTTAAAAGGTCGGGATGATATTTTTAGGATTTTTGGATAGGCAAAGCATGTTTCTGAGATCTTTACTATAATCTTGATTCATCATCGGACCTTTTAAGGTTGGTTGTTGAATTTTAGGTATCAATAGGTAGCAATTTCATCTATTTGCAAATGTCCGTCATTTTTAGAGATATCTGATGAGGTACTTTTAAATTTAGAGGATTAAATAAGACGGTCATCAATATGTTTTAGAATTTCTTCTTCCAATTATAATTCATTTAATTGTTTCTTTACTCTATAATATTTTTCAATATGGCCCCCCTTTACATAAAATAGAAAATTTATGTTAAACATTGTGAAGGTCAACCAATTTTACATTTTTTATAGTTTGGGTATTAAAATTTAATTTATTTTTTTATAACCTAACTTTAATTTTGTTTCAAAAAGGGGTACTGCCAAGAATTTTTAGTCTTTGTAATTTTTTTTAAAAACTATTTTACTCCTTCAATCTTTTTGTCTTTTTAAATTAATCTAAAAAAATAAAATTAAAAATTTACCTTCTTCAAGACTCTGATACCACTTTGGTGAGCCTACTTATACTAAGGCGAAAAAAAAGCTACTTAAGGATCTCTAACTCAGTGATTATTGCTAAGGAGATAATTTAAATATCCAATAATTAAATTAATAATACATAGTTTTCTATTATATTAAACGTAATCATAATATTGATTATGATTTTCAAAATGAATGTTGAATTCTTTACGACCTACTTCAAACAACTCTCGTCTAAGACTTCTTAACTTATTAATATTAGACTAATCTAATAAATAAATATAATAAATAAGACTTTTAATAATAGAAGGCATAAGAAAAGACTATAGAAAAATTATAAACAAGAACTAACAAACTCTTTTTGGGGTTGAGACATAGAAATTCTAAATTCCTTCAACTTCTTATACTCATTGAAGTATTTAGAGTTAGCAACAACACCTAAAGGTTCCCTATTCTTAAGAAAATAATTTTTTAATTCACTCTGTCTTAAAGTTAATTCTCTCAATTGTTCAGAATAATTTTCTATCAATTTATTCAAGGATTCTAAATAAGCACTCAGAGAATTAAGCCGATCAATAATAGAATTTAATAATCCTATTATTGAATCCTTGCCTACTCTATGATCTGAATGGAAACAATCAGGATGTGGTCAATTATATGTTATATATGCAAATACATCAAGTTCGTATTTAATAGAAAAACTTAACTCTTCCTATCTCTATATGTAAAAATAATATAGCAATTATTATGAAAGAAATATATACCTTTAGTGAATAGGATGCACTCTACAACAGTTTCAGCTCTTTTTTCATAACAACTACTAGTAATAAATTACTGGTTGAAGGTTCTTCTGTGTTATAGCTGCGCTTTCTTTGTCTGTAATACGGATGTTATAAAAAGCACTCCTTCTTAATAATAATATGAAAAACACAAGGTATATAATAGAAAAAAATACTCTTAGAGATATAGAGAACTCTCAATTTTATTTCTCCTCCTTTTCTTCAGAAACTAAAGAAGTATATATAACATGCAATATATCTAGTGCCTTTAGTACTATTTGCAAACTCAAAAGATAAAATACTTGAAGAACACACAATAATAGACAACTAATGTCATTGGTTCCGTTTTCTAGTCATCTTTTAGTACTATATTTTATAAAAATCTTACCTTTTTTTTTTATCAACATGAAATCCAAAGAGAAGGAGATAATGAAATCTACTACTAGCCCTTCAAAAATAGGACACATCTTTATTTAAAGATAATGCTCTATCCTTATTGTCCCTACCTGCAGACCATATCTCAATTATTTATGCTAATGCTAACATCATGGATGACATCATCTGTCACTCCATCTATGAATTATAGACATGCAGGTCCCAATTCAGGTCATCTTCTTCATCACGTTCTTGAATTCTATTATCCTTTTAGGCTATAAGGTGTTGTTCTTTATTGTTAGCCATCTTCTTCCAAATCTCAAAAGTTTCAGATTTGAAATTCAGACTATGGTCTCTATTCACCAATTTTAGAAATATTTTTTTTGCCTTTTCTTTTCCAATAATAAAATTCTCATTATTGGCAACAAGAAGGTCTTTAGACTAGATGATAATAAACATCATACCATCTCCAAGTATGCAGTATTCTTCATTGAATACTGCACTCTTCAGAACAACTTTTAAGGAATTCAATGAGAGGAGATTTATTAGCCAATTTTACTTCTCCATACATCTTCCATCTTAATTTTAAATTTTGACTAGTAACCTTCTGAGATTTCACAAGCTGTCTATTGGTAACAGGATGTAGATTCCAAATTTGATAATAATATCAGACCTTGCCATCCTCTTTGTATTCCATCATTGTGCTGACAATTTGAAATGTAACAAATTTGTTAGATATTTTTAACCATATTAAGATCATTTTGCACAATTCCTAAAAATACTAAAAGTGAACTATTTAAGTCTACTTTTAAGATTAATATTAACCCAACTTCTATAAATTTTAGACTTTCTACCACTATATTTACCCCCACCTATAAATTAGGCCATCCATATTACTGCCATAGATATAGAGATGTAACATAAAATACTCTTAAAGGAAGTGATCTATCGAATTAATAATTTTCCTTTTTATTATGTATCTTACATGTGAAGGTAGATATTGTTTTATGCTTTTAAGAAGTTTTTTGTTTTCAAAAATATCTTCAAGGAAATCTTCTTCATTTGTTGAGCAGATTCCAAGTTGCTTTTCGAGTGATTGGATGTACTTAGCGGCTTCTTCCATGAAATGTGCCATTTTCAAATAATTATTCTTTTGAAGTCCTTCCTTTAATCATATACATGTTATAGATTCATCTTTAGAAAGACTAAAACTATCATAGTCTTTGCAATAATATCAGGATTTTTGGCCCTCATATTTTTTTAGAATTTCTAAATATCGTATTAGATTAAGATCTACAGATTCTTTGTAAAAATATTTTGAATTAAGTTCATTAAAAAGATCATCAGAAAAATATTCTTTAAGAAATTCTTTTTCTTTTATGACCTCAGAATTTCCTTGCTGTGAGGAAGTTTGTTCATATTTTTTAGCTTATTCTATAGTAGTTTTATTTCCTAGTTTTTAATTCTTCTAGACTAAGGATTCTTCTTTTGCTCTTTTAAGTAACCAGAGTACTTTCAATCTTTAAATTTTCATGTTCCTTCTTGGGAATCACCTATTCTTTCGAGTTCACTGTGTTCTTATTTTTTGGATAGTTTACAAAAATACGACCAGTTTGCTTGCATAACCAATAAATACTACATTTAGATATCTTTGTTTTCTTGTTTTATCCTTATAAGATCATAGCTTACGCTCTCATTCTATTCTCTTTTATATTTTTATGGAGATTGCTTCCTTGGATGTCCTTGCCTCTTGGATACCCAGTAAAGTTTGCTCTTAGCAGCATGATCCATCTATAAAATTAGAAAGTTCACAAGAAAAAGAATAAGCTATCATATTTTTATCAGATGGATTATATTTAATATCAAATTTGTAATAACTAAACCATTCTTACAACCTCAAAAGTCTGGCTTTTCTAGCCTCTTTAAAGTTTAGATTCATAAACCTTTTTATATAAGTTAAATTTTTTCTAAGAATGAACCTTTTTTAGTGCTAAAAAGATATAAAATGCTTTAATACCATTTTTTTACCCAACACTTCTTTTTTGTGGATTGGATAATTTAGTTTTGCACCTTTAAAAGTTCAAAATCAATACTTGTAGATAGGTTTGGGTTTTCTTTCTTTAATTTTAACCAACATTTTTTTGAAGCATCTGTCTCCAAGAATAACTCATATGCATTCGAGGGCAAATTTAAACATAACAAATTTTCATTTTTTCTTTGCTTGGATTATAGCCTGAGTGTTTTCATCATTTTAATATTAAGGATTTTTCTCATAAGTTTTCTTTTGAATTCATTCTAGGTATTTTGAGAGATCTTTCATAAATTATCTAGCATAGTTATCAAGTCTACAGAATCTTTGGACTTGTTTCCTATTCTCCAATTCATCAGGAAAATTAATAATCCTTTTAAAGATATGGCTTTGCAACCATATTTTTTCTTTTGTTACTTCTATCGCTTAAAATTTTATCTTTTCCTTAAACCATTATATCTTCCTTTCTTATAGAATCAAACCTTCCCTTCAGAAGATATTAGCCACTTGTTCAAGATGACTCATATGTTCTTTCTCATTATTACTGAAGACTAATATATCATCTTTATAGGCCATATAAAACTTTTTTAATGCCTTGAAAGCATTATCCATTTTGTGTTGAAAAGTACCTGGAGTATTCTTCAGTTTGAATGACATGAGTAACCATTCATAAATTTCTTGTGGAGCATTAAAAAATGTCAAAAGTATTGACTTTTTTTCCATTTTCACCTTCAAATAACCACTTTTCAAATCAAATTTAGAAAAAAATAGAAGGTTGTTTGAGATTAACCTGTCTATGACATTTCGTGCTGTAGGAATCTTATAGCCATCATCTTTGGTATCCTAATTTACTCAATAATAGTTTATAACCATTCACGCCTTTCCTTGTACAATATCTATATGATTAATTACCATAGAGGCTAGACTAGAGTGGGGACTTACACTGTCTCTAATAAAACATTTTTCGGGCAATTTAGAGATTTATTTGTCAAATTCTCTAACTTAGCCTTTATACCATTTAGAATTCATAACTTGAATGGACCATTACTAAAGTTATCAGCTAGTTTTACCAAGAACATATTCCAGTTAGATTCTACTAGCTTAACTTTTCATATAATAGGGTTTTTTTATTATGCCTTGTATTTTACAATATAATTCTTCACACTAAAAGGTATTGGGAACTTCTATTGAATCTTCAAATTCCTTTCCCCATCCAATGGGTGTAATTACTTATTTAGGGATTTTAAATAATAGAGGTGCAATGTACTTGACTCAAAAATTGTACTTCCCAGATGGCTGTCCAACCAATTCCAATTTTGAGTCATTTCGTTTGGATTAAATAAACAATACATCCATGATTCACCACGTGGTGCTCACACTCTATATCTTAGTTCACATGAAATTTCCCCACATAAGTTAGAAACCTTAACTAGATAAAATCTAAATTTAAGCTTGAGTTTATGCTTTTTTGAAGTTGTAAGTTGTACACTTACAAGAGAAACAAAATTTTTTATCTTGAATAAAGGAAAAATTTTCATCTTGCCTTTTTAAGAAAACATTTCCCAATATTATATCTACAACTAACTTGGCAAATGCTTGCAACTTCTTAATGGTGAATCATTTTTCACTAATAATAACAAGAATAATTTGTGCATAATGCATTACTAGGTTTTCTTTGCCTCATGCCATGTGTAAAATTATGGGTTCGGTCAATGGATGGCAACATTCATCATGAAGTGCATTCAGTCTTGCACTATTAATTGTTGTTCTCAAGTCAATCAACACATCTGAAGAATAATCATAATAGCTTGCAAATTTGAATATAAGTGAAATATAGGTGCTTAAATTTACATCTTTAAGGCTAAAGATATTTTACAATGCCATTAGAATAGGTAAAACCATCTTCTAAATTTCTACGAAGGGTAGTGACCTATCAAAGCTTTTAGATTCATTATGTAAGGTATAACTATATAAAAAAAGAAAAATTCAAGCTACAAGAAAAATGCTTGCCACTACCATAATAATAGCATGTATTAGAGTCAAAAATAGGAGTAGGTCCTTCCATAGCATCCAGTAACCATACATGAAGAGGAAATTGCCCAATGCTATATCATGAGGGATGGGAGGCAAACACTGAATTAGGTAGGCTTGAAGTTCTTAGGTCATATATGATATTTGAAAATTAGAGTGAAACAGGGATAAAATAAAATTATATTATCAAGGGAAATTCTAATATTACTGAGGGAAATTCAAGTGTGATTTTAGATATTTCATAATTTTATAGTATCAGATTATAGTAAATCTTTTGAATTTCTTTTACCATTTCAAGAGTGAATGTTGCATATCTTATTGCTCTCACACTTTCTTTTTGGTTTTCCTCATCTTCTGCATAAATGGGGAGACTAATTTTTTTATACCTAATTATTCTTATATTTTGAGATAATTGACTATCATATTCTCTTGATGAGGTTTTAGTGATTTCTAAGAATGCTCTAGGAATCTCTATTGGGGCTCTAAGAATGTCTATAGATCTTCTTGGAAGTTAATCAAGTAGGCTAGATATAAATGTTAACCTAGAGTATATAATTCTTTTCAACACAGGATCAAAGTTTCTAAAACCTCTCATAGGTTTTTCTAGACCGAGGATTATGTTTTCCCTATTTGAGTTATTTGAGAAGATCCTTATTGTTTAGAAGATTCAGTTAGTTCTGTAAGAACCCAATTTTATGGCCAACTTAGCTCAACAGAGTTTACTTTTTTCCTATGAAATTGCTTATAGTTGTCTGAACCTTCCTCGAACAATTTTGTTACCTGGGAAATGTTTCTCACTTTGGGATTCATAGTATTTTATGAGCCTAAATACTATCTTAGTGTGATCCACTAAGTATTTGACATGGGAATTTATTCTATTCATTTTAGTTGACTTAATCCTTAAAGTCATAAAATTTTCTAAACATCTATTACTCAAGGCCATCAAGTAGTTTGGATGGGTTTGAAATCAATCGGACCATTAACTAGGTTAGTCTGTACTCCTGATATTAATTGATGCTTAAACTCTCTATACCTCTTGTCTAAGATTGTTGCTATTACAAGACTATTTATTAGGAGATTGAATAAAGGTACTAAACAAAAAGGTCTTAATAGATGGAGTTTCGACTATAGTGGTAAAAGCTTTAAAAAGGGAGTTTTGTGGCTTTTCTCTATCCATAGAGTCATTAGGGAAAGAACAATCAATAATGGCATTGATGATGAAAAGAGATTCATAGCAACTAAATGGATTAAGTAGAATTTTAAAAATTTTAACCACATGCAACTCTTGCATGAATACTAGAATCTCACTTAGCCTAAGATCATATCACAAGAATATTTATATGACTAAAACATATGCATCATGGACAATATTTTTAAAACAACAAATAACACAAAGCATCATAAGCCAAAAGTCCTATAATCTAAGAGTTTAGTAACACTTACAAACTCCTAAAGTTTGTAAGTATGCTTGATAAGCTTTAGGTTGTTGTGATCTATAAGCTGCAAGCTCCCCAAATGTGAAGCCTTTAGCTTGAAACAGATAAGTTGCTCTAATGAGATTTCAAGGATGGTAGAGAACTACTCGCAAGCCTCTCTTCTTGAAGATGACCCAAGATACTTACTAGAACTCCTCCAAACTTGAATGTGTGGGACTTTTTAACAACCTCCAATAGATGTTAAGGATGGAGATATGTTTGTACAACTCTTGTACAATAATGGCATTTTTCTTTAAAGCTCATAACACTTGTGATTTTATTACTCTCTACACTTAGATGAAGAAGAAGAAGATGATATCTCAACTCTTGAGAATTCTCTCTATTTTTTCTCTTAATAATGTAAGAATAAAATAATTTCTCTAATGTGCATTAGTTTTTTTATCTCTACAAAACCCACTAACTTAAAGACTTGCATATGACAATAGCTTGAGTGTCTTACACTCAAGCTTCATACATGTGTGAGCTTGAGTATGTACCTTTGAGTGTGAGATACTCAAGTTACATACATGTGTGCCTTTGAGTATCTCACACTCAAGCTACATGCATGTGTGCCTTTGAGTGTCTCACACTTTAACTATATACATACATAACTTTTTGTTTAGGGGGCCTTACTTTTTTAAATAAGTGGGATTAGTTTGGTTATAAGTATAACTTTAGCCTTTGACTTCATTAACTCTTAATGAGTTGGGCTAAGGTCTTGGGCTTATATAACTCTTAAACAAGGCCATGTATATATACCGAACTAATTAAGACAACTCATAGGCTTATTTAACTCTTAAATAAAGCTCAAATCTAATCCATCATATTTAATCCTTATGGTCCATCTTATGGTCCATATCCATATAATAATTAGAGGTAACTATCAATTTTGTCCTTGAACTTAATATCACATATTAAATTAAGTCCAAATTAATATTTAATTAATCACAATTAGTCATAATCTTTGAATTTAGATTTCGAAATATGCTAGATCCTCGCACATATTAGTGTAGATGTGCCCTAGGGCCATTCTTGTATATAGACAATGTACCTTTTATCCCTATGATAATAAAATGATATTCATTTAAATTAAGTGTTAAGACTATTTGAATATTTACCCTTTAGTATTATATTGAATGAGTTTATTATCAAGAGTTGATAATATGAGTTACAAACTCATATACTGTAAATGTTCATAGTCGTTGGATTAATATAAGGGTAGTATTAATTTTTAGACTATCACCTCTGTCTATTTCCTTGATTGGTATGTGATATCGATAGTGGGAGGTAGTAAGTCTAATACTACTTGATATGTAGATACTCATGTGATAGGTGGATTGACTGTAATGTAAGATTTGTGATTGCATGGAAATTCACTTTTGTCAACAATCATAATTTTGGACATTATAGGTGCAGATGGTCCTTTGACCTGAGGCGACACCGTCATCCATATATGGTTGGTTAGAGTTTGTTACTGCTTACATACCTGTACTACCCACATATGGGTATATGGGGTGTAGTGGCTCTAGTTGGTTGTATATAGGGATGAGTGATCGGCTAAGATGGAATTCATTACTTGGAGTGAACAGGGATAAGATCCTATGCTATCTAAGTTATTCTTGATGAATAAGTACCTGATCAAGTCAAACTCGACTTACCCAAAAAGCATTTCGCTGCTAGAAAAGAGTTTCTAGTAGTAGTCGTGTTTTATCAAGAATTGAACTAAAGATGAGGTGGTATGATTGAGGCAATTAGAGTTTGACTAAACCGTGACTCTAGCCGATATTTGGGATCTTGTAATGAAGGGACATTTAGTACATGATAATTATATTCCATAGTTCTTGTGGATCTACATATAACATTCATTTCTATTTGAGTAATTGTGATATCTATACCATAGGTCACTCAAGACTTATGGAAACTAAATGTGATTAATTGAAATTTTTACATTTAGCATGGAAAGGTGTTTCCATAATATTAAGTGTTAATATTATTTCCCATTGCCATTTAGACTTGAACCTAGTAAGTCACACATATAAGAGTTGCACAAATGAAGATAATTGTTGATTTAATTATTAATTAAAGAGTTTAATTAATTAATTAAATTAATTAAATTGGATTTACGCATGTGCGGGAATCTAGCATATCCCGAAATCTGAATTCAAAGGTTAGGACTAATTGTAATTAAATAAATAGTAATTCAGACTTGATTTTATATGTGATATTAAGTTCAAGGACTAAATTAATATTTGCCTCCAAATGGTAGAATGGATATGGGCCATGAGATGGACCATATGAATTATTAATGATGGATTAAAGTTGGGCTTTATTTAAAGAGTTTAAATAAGAACCCATGAGTTGTCTTATTTAGTTTGGTGTAGGTCTTGTTTAAGGGTTAAACAAGCCCATAACCTTAGCCTAACTCATTAAGGGTTAATAAAGTCAAAGGCTAAGGTTATCCTTGTAACCAAACTAATCCCACTTATGACATAAAGCTATCCATGCATATAGTTAGAGTGTGAGACACTCAAACTATCATGTGCATATAGCTTTAGTGTGAGACACTCAAGCTAACACATGCATGTAGCTTAAGTGTAAGACACTCAAACTATTATCAAAATAGATATATTTAAGTTAGTGGGTTGTGTTAATTCTCTTTATGCATTACTGTTGAGAAGAAGGAATTTCTAGAAAAAAGCTTCAACAACATGCTGCAACAAAAATCAACAACTCAAACAGATCTGGTATCAATTTTTAAACACAGCTCAACAAACACAGAATCAAATAATCAAAATTTAGATTATCTAGATTATGCAAAAACAATGACCGACATCCTTCTGCTAGAAGATGGCAGTGAAGAATCATAAACAATCTGCGATAAAATAGCAACAGAACCTGAAGAAGGTGTAATATACAACAACAAAGAAGAATTAAAAAAAGCATTAAGACTTACTGCTGTCAAGAACTACTTCCAATACAGAACTGTTAAGACAAACACTCTCAACTTTGTTGCTAAATGCTTGGATGAAAAATGCAGCTGGGTGATAAGATCTTCAAAAAATGGAAAAACAGACAAATTTATTGTTAAAAAGATCAACAAAATCCACACATGCAGCATGGACATCAGATTAGCAGACCAAAGATAAGCAACAACAACTATAATTGCTGACTGCATAAAATCAAAATACCAGAGTGTCAAAACTATATACTCACCAGCAGATATAATGAGAGACATGAAAGAAGATATGGCA
>CATIWO010845507.1:0-14105 GCA_949673435.1 Macaranga tanarius | reverse complement strand
TTATGTAATATTTGAGATTTTAATAATTTTATGTTGTTTTCTATTATTTTATGAATAAAAATTAATGTTAATTTAATTATGCTATAAAATTATGAACTAAGTATATATATTTCTTTTAACAGTTATATTTATAACATATTTGTATATTTAAATTTCAAATTTCTCTTAAAAATTCACTAAATTTAATATACTTTACAAATTTTTCAAAAAAAATTGCAAAATTGCGACTCACTAAACCGTTACCGTTACGTTACACCGTTACAGTCCCGTTTTCGTTATATGCTGCCGCGACCGCGATCACGGCCGTTACCGTTATTTAAAACCATGAGCAGGACACTAAAAGGCAGGAAATATTAATAAATAGAAGCGACAATAATTTTTTCAGGTTAAATTTCACTTTCATTCCCTAAATTCTTTCGTGTTTTCAATTAATTTCTTTTAATTTTAAGTTGTTTACACCTTCACTTTTTCAGTTTTATAAATTAAATCTTTGAATTTGGAGCAAAAAAAAATTAATATCAAATATAAAATAATGAAAAGTTGTATTTTATTTCTATGATTAGTTATTATCATTTTTATCAAAATAAGATTGTTGATTATTTCTTATGTTACCTTGTTATATTTTTTAAATAATTATTAAATATACAAAAAGGCTCTTGCTACTGTACAAATGTTTATCTCATAACGAACTAAATTAGAACTGTTAGATTAATTTTTATTTAATTATAATCATTGATAATTTTGATATATCAATACGTGTAAAATATATCAATTGCTATAATTAAATAAATATTAATCTAACATGATATGAAATAGAGAAAAGCCTTGTAAGGGACATGAAACTTGGCCACGAATGATGCCTACCACACAGCTATTATCAACTTCTAGAATAAGAGCTCTGACGCCCAACTCCCAATCCCAAGCAAGCCGCAACCCACAGATGGTGCCCCAGCTTTCAATAGCTAACACACTGCAATTCCCAAATTAGCAACAAAACCTCCAAGCCAGTACCCAGTATGCGCTCTAGTTAAACCTCTAGCAGCTGTAGATCTTGTGGAGGCTTTAAAACAACCATCCATATTAAGATTAACCCAAAGATCAATGGGGGGTACCAGCTGATAAGTCTCTTAGTTCAAGGCTTACTGGATAAATCTAATTGATTACAAGCATTAATAAAACTTTATACATTCGAGATTATATTTACCATTGGATACCGAGGTAATGATAATCCTTTTCGAACAACATCTTATTCTTGTACCTTCAGGACATTTACCAATTTAGGGTAGTTTAAAATTTTAATTCTCAAAATATGGTAATTGTTAAGGAATTAACCAATTATAGGTGAAAAGGGAAAAAATTTCCCAATTTAGGGTGATGTTAGGCGAAGGAATGGTCAGACAAAGAAAACACTGGTCAGAGTAGCGTTTTAGACAAAACGCAACTTGGAGTAGCGTTTTTGACAAAACGCTACTCCAAGTTGCGTTTTATTGTTGAACAAAACACTACTTGGAGTAGTGTTTTGTTGGCAAAACGCTATTTGAAGTAGCGTTTTGCCCTTTTTTTCGACAAATGCAACATATACCTTGGCGTGGGGAGTGTGGGGAGGACTGCAGGGTGGGGGGCTGGCACGCATTTCATCCTGACAAAATGCTACTCTAAGTAGCGTTTTGCACTTAACAAAAATGCTACTCTGAGTAGCATTTTTCAAGGGCTGTCTTCTTCAGCAAAACACTATTCCAAGTAGCGTTTTGGCAGGAAAAATTTTATCCCCTTCCCTACACGCTACTTGAATTAGCATTTTTTTTTCATCTACAGAAAAACACCCTAAAACTGTAAATTGTTTTAGGTGTTGCATATTTTGAGAATTAAAATTTTAAACTACCCTAAATTGGTAAATGTCCCTGTACCTTCAAAGAACCCAATAAGTTGTTCCAAACATGACTGTCCAATCAAAATCAGCCTGAATACCCAGCTTATTGGTCAAGTTATCCAAAATCTAAATATCTAGAGCCATAGGAAAAAATAGAGATTAAAGTCTGAGAGGGAATCACCCAAATATTATCTGCAAAAGCACAGTCACGAAGAGCAAGAATTAGAGTTTTATCTCCAAGATAGCATCTGTCACAATAACTCACTTGCATCATATGCCTTCTAACCCTTTCCATATTTGTTAAGAGCCAGTTGTGTAAGCAAAGACACAAGAAAAAACTAATGCATTCAAGTCCCTAAACCGGGATTTTTTTATTCGTTAAGGTGTTATATTAAAGATACTGGATCCAAGAATAAAAGTGGTTCGATTTCTTTCTATACACAATTCGTGATGTTTATGTTCAAGTTGGCGATTTCTAATGTGAATTCGGCAAGTCCCCCCTTTCTTCAGGTTTCCCTACCAACTTAGTGATACGCCAACTGTGCTCCTTTCCTTTCTAATCACAAAGTCCCCTAATCTCTATCTTTGTCTTTCATCCCCTCGAACAGAATAACTAAGGCCCCATTCTTTCTAATTTAAAAAAGAAAAATAATTGGGGTAGGGCATCCGTTAGAAGTGTCGAAGGTCTATGCTAAAGTAAGAAAGAAAACACGTTATACAATACGAAATTTCTTTATTAGTAGCAATAACAGTCGATTAGTACGTACAATGAAAGCAGGCAAGCTAGCTAGTGAATGAAAGTTAAATTTGCGACAAAACTAGAATTTGTTTCTATTTAATATAATGTTATTATCTTTTTTCAAGAGCTAAATAGAAATAAAAAAAATTTTGCTATAGTTTTAAAATTATATTTTTAATATAAATTTAGAAACGGAAATAAAATTTCATTTTTGATTTAGAAACAGAATTAATATTACTTTCTAAATTAGAAACGGAACAACATTTTGTTACTAAATCAGAAACGGAATCAAAATTCCGTTACTAAATTAGAAACATAAATAAAATTCCGTTTCTAAATTAGAAACGAATGTTAAATCCATTTCTAATTTAGATTTATAATAACATTACCTTTATTTAGTTTTTATTCAATTTCTAAAATCCGTTGCTAAATCAATAAATTCTTGTAGTGCAGCAACATTTGATTCCAAAGAAACTATAATAGATGCCGATTTTACCAAAGGACCTAAAAGATCATCTTTGACACTTAATCAATCGTTCATCTACAAGTTTGTCTATAATCTTTGCTCACTTTAGTTATACACAAGGATGGGTTAAATGCAATGATGGTTACCCAACTTTATATTTTATTGCAGTTTGAGTATTAAACTTTAATTTATTTCTTTTTGGTAACCTAACTTTAATTTTATTTCAAAAATAGTACTATTAAAAATTTTTAATCCTCCAAATTTCTCTTTAAAATAATTTTAATCCCTTAAACTCTTTATTTTTTCTAATTTTGTCCAAAAGTTACATAAAATTTAAAAGTTTACCTTCTCCTATCCTATGTTACTACTCAAAATGAGTTTGGTCTTATTAGGTGCAATCAAAATAATTTCTAAATTTGTTCTTATTTTCTAATAAATGTATTGAAAACATATTTATCTGTAAAAAAAAAATTAATTATGGGTCAAACTAGTAATTTTAAATTATTCATGTACTAAAAAATCTTGTAAGTCACTATGGTAAAACTAAATAAAAGTTTGGTATTTAAAAAGATACTAATTAAAGTTTGGTGATCAAATTGAAATAAAACTAAAGTTCGGTACCCTTTCGTGTATTTAACCCACACAAAGATATTGACAGAAAACAAAACCAGAAGCAATACATCGTGAAATCAAATTCTAGTCATTGAAAAAAATAGTAAATCGGGCGAACAACTACCTATTTTAGAAGCATCATTTCTCTTCAGCTACATATAGGGAAACTGATTAGAGTTTCAAATCCTAAGAACGAGAGACCATCGTACTCCCAATCCCAGTAAAAGAATTAGATATGGCAATTTTATCTCTCCCAGCATCAATGATTCCTTGTTTGAAGATAACACTTACTCCCAATCCCATTCGGGTTCTTCCTTTTTTTTTTTTTTCTTCTCTCTATCTTCCATAACAACTTAAGCATCTTCAATTTGGCAAAAGCACAATTTCTTCTACTTTTGTTACTACAATTTGGGGAAACAAGGATGATCCCCACACTATTTAGTACTGCAGCCCTAGAAATATCGATTCTATGCACAAGGTGTGTGGTTAATTGGTTTTGATTTTATTTTATTTTATTTTGAATTAGAGAATGAGATGATTGGATTTTTGCCTGATCTGAATTTTTCAGTTGATGGTGGCAATGGTCGCGTAGAGATAGAGCTATAATTGTATTATAATCTTAGTTTCTTAATTGGATAAGACCGTAAGAGTTGGTTTGAATATTGAGTATTGGTGATTATAAACAAGTGTTTCTTTTTTTTTTTTTAAGGTGGTCTTTTTGTAATTTTATATGGTTAATGCACATGCTCATCACATGTTTTTCTTTTACAACTATTTTTTTTATCTAGGTCATTTAAATTTGTGGGCCCTATTATTACATGTCAGTATTAACCTGTTGAATACACCACTGTAATTTTTAAACAGGTTGCCACACTCAATAGTAATTTTAAAAAATTCAAACACTCAGTTGTTAAATTTTAAAAAGTTGAGACACCAAATTTGTCTTTATCACTAATAGAAATAAAATTCTTTAAATTTAAGAAGTTACTTACTTTTAGGTTAAATTAGTCATCCATCCGTGCGTTGCACGGATTACAAATAATAAAAATATTTTAATATAATTAAATAAATAATTTTAATAAATCATAATTTAATCAAATAGTTTATAATACCATGAACTCAAAAAGATTATTATAATAATAAAATTTGTGTTACTTTTTATTAATAAACATAATAATTAAATAAAGAATTTAATAACTTGAACTAACATTTGAATTATTTGAGGTAGAAAAATAAATTTTGAGTATTATTAGGTTAGTAGTGAGGATATGAATATCAGTGTTATAATAGGAATAAAATAAAATTTTTAATATAGTTTAAAAAGTTTTTTAATATTTAATTTTAATATAATGAATTTTTAAAATTTGACAAATAAGTCAAAATCACAGAATACTGATTAAGAGAAATTGTAAGGTCTCAACATGTATATATATATATAATAATTAAATAAAAAATTTAATAATTTAAAATAGTATTTAATTATTTGAGGTAGAAAAATAGAATTTGAATATTATTATATTAGTATTGAGGATATAAATATCAGTGCTATAGTAGGAATATAATAAAAAATTTAATATACTTAGTTTTTAATAGTATAAACTTAAAAATTTATTATAATAATTTTATTTAGTTAGTATATAAATTATTTAAGGTAGATACCAGTGTTATAGTAGGAATATAATAGAATTTTTAATGTAGTTTGAAAAAGCTTTTTTAATATTTTATTTATTTAAAATTTGACACATCATTCAAAATAACAAAAAACTGAATAACGAAAAATTATAGAGTCTCAGCATTTATATATATATATATATATAACTAATATTCATTATTATTATTATTATTATTATTATTTGACAGTAAATGAATGTTTTATTAACTCAAATCAGAAACACAATAACTATGGCATGAATCAGTCAGGTTTTCTAACCAATTCCTGCGTCCTGGGTATGTAATAGTTGCTCTAGCAAGAGCATGAGCAACCATATTAGCAGAACGATAAACAAAATACACCTTAGAATCGTGTAAATGTTGAAGAAGAGATTTGCAGTCTTGAATAAGGCAAAGAAAATAGGAATCTTGCCCGCTATCCTTATTCAGAGCCTCGACCACCTGACTGCAATCCATTTCAATATCAATATTGTTGAGCTAAAGACCCTTCACCCAAGTCAAAGCCTCCTTCAAACTCCACGCTTCCGCTTCAGGAGGGCTATATGCAGCCATCAAGGAGTTCGAAAAACCTCCCATAACAGCTCCATTCTCATCTCTTAATACTGCAGCAGCACCCACAAAATTCCTGTTAAGAGGGCAGCAAGCATCTACATTAAGCTTCCTTCTTCCCTGTTGAGGTTTACTCCATCGAACATCACCTCCTTTGAATTCAGAGCTGAGGTCATTTATATCAGCATGACTCCTTGCCTGTTTCCACTAATATAGAATATTGTCAGCTCTGTTGGTTACTCTTTTAGAAGAATCCCTTTTGTTATTCCATATTAAATCATTGCGGGCTAGCCATAAACTCCAACATATCATGATTGTAATTTCCTTGGACTGCTGTTCCTCATTCAATAAGACTCGATTGATGAAATCCTTAAAATTACTGCAGATGGATATATTAAATTGGAAAGAGGGATACCTCCAACACTGCCTAGTGAAATCACATAAAAACATACAGTGGTTCACCGACTCAGCATCCATACCACATAGCTGGCAAATAGGACCGACATCAATATGCTTCTTTACCAGATTGTCCTTAATAGGCAATAGATTATTACACAAACGCTAGAAAAAGACACGACACTTTGGTAGGACATTTACATTCCACAATGCATTCTAGAACTGATGTTGGTCGTTTCCTTCCTCAGAAAAATATGGCATCTGTAAACGGTAGGCACTTTTAATAGAAAAAAGACCTTTTAGTTCAGGAACCCAACATATCTTATCCTCTCTAGCACCCTGCCCCAGCGGAATAATAAGAATAAAATTCTTATCTCTTTCACAAAATAAGTCATTCACAAGATCAATATCCCATTCCCTCCTCTGTGTTCCAACCATAAGACTACTGGCCAAAGAATCTTTAAGTTGTTCAGGAAGGTCAGTTTGGATGCTACTAGAACTATCATCGGGAATCCAAGGATCGTGACCAATTCTAACCTTCTGCCCATCTCCGATCCTCCAACAAGCCCCTCTTCTCACTAGATCCTGTGCTGACATGATACTGGTCCAGATAAAGCTTGGATGAGAACTAACTTCTGCTTCTAGAAAATTAGTCTTTGGAAAATATCTGGCTCTGTATATTCTTCTCACAAAAGAAGTGGGATTTGTTAACAGATTCCATTCTTGTTTACATAGCATGGCCAAATTAAATTCTTTAATCCTTCAAAAACCCATTCCACCATACTTTTTTGGAGCACACAGATTATTCCAAGCTACCCAATTGATACCTCCTCCAGTATTCTTTCTCTTCGTTCCCCACTAGAAGGAATTAGGCATTCTTTCGATTTCATCACCAATGGATGAAGGAATAAGAAAGACATTAAAAAAATAATTAGGAATAGTTTGAAGAACATTTTTTACCAGTATTTCTCTAGCTATCGACAGAGGAGCCTTTTTCCACTTCTGAATCTTTCCCCAGATTTTGCTTTTGAGCGTTCCAAAAATAGCTCTTTTATTTCTCCCTATCATAAAAGGCAATCCTAGATAGGAGCCATCCAACTTCATGTCCTCCACACCCAAATTATTGTAAATCAACTCCCCACATTCCTCCCTTACATTAGGCATTAAATATACAGCTGACTTGTTAAAATTCACCATTTTCCCAGAGCCCTCCTTATATATTTTCAAAGCATCTTTAATATGACTCACCTCCTCCATTGTTGCTTTGAAAAATAGCAAGCAATCATCTGCAAAGAATAAGTGACTTACTGCTGGGGCGTTTCTACAGACTTTCACTCTATGAATCAGACCAGCCCTTTCCTTCTCCTGAAGAATCAAACTCAGCCCTTCTGCATAAATGATGAACAGATAAGGTGACAAGGGATCCCTTTGTCTTAAACCTCTTTCAAGAATAATTGGACCAATTTCGTGTTGGTCATGCATTACAAAGTAACAGACAAAAGAAACACAACACATTATCATATTAACCAGGTGCTCATCAAATCCAAAAGCCTGAAGCATTCTCCGTAAGAAAATCCATCATAAGCTTTGCTCATGTCGATTTTTAGAGCAGCTAACCCACCCCTTCCACTCATCTTCCTTTTCATAAAATGCATAGATTCAAAAGCCACCATAAAATTATCACTAATGATTCTATTGGGAACAAAAGCACTCTGGCTTTCGGAAATTATAGTCGGCATCACCATTTTCATCCTATTAGCAATAATGTTTGCCAATATTTTATAGATGACATTGCATAAGAATATTGGCCGATAATCACCAAGGCCTTCAGCTCGCTCTTTTTTCGGAATAAGAGTTATAATGGTATCATTCAAACCGCTTGGGAGTGTACCAGAATTCCACCAATCTGATATAGCCTCAACCACCTCCTTCTTAACAATTTGCCAAAATTTTTGAAAGAAAGCTGGAGACATACCATCCATACCAGGAGCTTTATCTGGATGCATGCCAAATAGAGCTTCTTTAAACTCTTGTTCAGTGACAGGCCTGCTCATTATCTCATTTTGGAATTGAGTAACTTTCTTCTTCACTAGGCTAGGGATTCTATTGTCTGGAATCACTGTCGACTTGAATAACGTTTGGAAATAGAGCTGGATGAGATCCTCAATCCCATTGTTCCATGAATACCACTGACCATCCTCACCCCTTAATTTAGTGATTGAGTTCTTCTTCTTGCATCTAAAAGAAAATTGGTGAAAGAATTTAAAATTTACGTCACCCTCTCTATACCAAAAATTCTTTGCCCGCTGCCTCCAAAAAGTGTTTTCATTATCCAAAGTCATAGTGAGTTCCTCCTTCACTTTCTAAAATTCCGATATACCTTCCTTATCTCGCCTATTTCCCAGATCACCCATTCTCATCTTTAACAATTTTATGTGCTTTCTAAAATTACGCGCCTTGTCTTTACCCCAAAAATCCAGCTCCCTAGCTGTATTATTAATTCTAGTTTGAATATTAATAGCATTCTCGCCCTGCCAGCCCAACTCCACCACCGAATTGCAATTCTTGTCTTTGAGCCAAAGATTTTTGAACCGAAACCATCTCACTTTCCTGCTTGATCTGATCCCATATGCATTCAGTGAATTGGGAGATGATCAGAAATATGGCATTCTACATTTGTGACCACTGCAAGCCCAAATCTCTCACACCAAACCTGATTTCCAAAAGCCTGGTCTAACCTCTCTTGCACCCAGTTTGGGCCTCCTCTACCTCTTTCCTATGTCCACTTATGACCCATAAAACCCAAATCAATAAGTCCTAAATCTTCCACAGTACTTCTAAAACCATCAATAACCCAATTTTGATGTTGAACTCTTCCCATTTTTTCATTATGATCTAATAAGTCATTAAAGTCTCCCATACAACACCACGGGAGGTCAGACTTAACAGATAGCATCCGGATTAAATCCCATGATAGAATTCTTTGACTTCTCATGGGATTTCCATAATACCCGGTGAAACGCCATGGGCCTCCATCCTCCAAATCCAACACCACATCAACAAAATAGCTAGAAAAGCCCAAAAGCTTGGCTTGATGTTTCTTCCTCCATAAAAGGGCCAAGCCACCACTATGCCCTTTACAATCAACTACAAAGAGGCCCTCAAAATTTAACTGAGATCTAATGGGCTCAATTTTTGTTCTTACTGCTAAAGTTTCAATTAAAAATACTACATCTGGTTTAAAGTCTTGCACTAGCCCTTTCAGGCCTTGAATTGTCCGTGGGTTGCCAATCCCACGGCAGTTCCAGCAAAGGACACTCATTGGGTTCGGCAGGCCCGGTCTGCTCTGGAACCCGCCGCTGGTCCATTTTTTGACATAATCGAATCAACATGTGAATCAATAATAGAATCAAGTGGCCCCTGCCCTCTCTCTTCAAAACTTTCCTTGTTTAACTCCATGATGCCATCCTCATTTTCCTCCTCAATTACCGTCATTCTCCTCCTTTTGCCATCTATCAAAATAACTCTCTCGGTCGCATCATCCGCCTTCTGATTTGGCAAGCTGAAATCCCCCACTTCTTTACCTTTTCCCGTGCTAATATTACTCCGCCCATTTGAGTGATCAGATTCCTTCATCAACGGATTCCTCCTTCCTGATTAGAGCTATTTCTGGAGTTTCCAAAATTGTCACCTCCCTTGTCCTTCTGATCACCGGCCAGCCTTCTATCCCGTAACCACCTATCGCTTGAATTTGGAACTTGCTAGCGTCGAGTATTGACCCGAAGATCTAGAGAACAACTTCGCTGAATTTCCTCCTTGCTCCGTTGCAACAGCTGTCTGCAATATTTGTCATTATGTCCGATGACTCCACATATCAGGCAAAAGACTCCCAGCCTCTCATACCGGAACTCAATATCAGCCCACTGACCACCTTGCTTCTTTATCTTCATAGTACTCATTAAGGGTTTGGTGATGTCTATCCTCACCCTAATTCGCATATAGCTCCTTTTAACACTAATGAATTTGTTTTTGTCAGCATCAACAAACTCCCCTATATAATTACCTATACTTCTGGCTGCTTTTTCACTCATAAAACCACCAGGCAGCTTGAACACTTGTATCCAGAACTCAACCTTGTTCAATTCTACCTCTTCTGGGTGTTCACCTTCTCGCAACCTTCGAATAACCAATTGATGGTTATCGAAAGTCCATGGTCCATCGTCTATCGCCCTTTGCACATTTACCTCATTGTAGAACTGGAAAAGATACCGTTTTGGACCTCTAACATTCGCCATGTCAACTTCCTCTATACACATCCCCTCCAGCGGCCTCCATATTGTAGCTATGGTATTCCTTAATGCTGGAAAGTTTATAACTTTTCAGTTAGCAGCCTTCCAACCAGACAATATTTCATGTCAACCGCCTCCTCCTCCTCAATAACCGCATCATCTTCCAAGACTAATCCTGTAAAATCTAGCTCAATTGGATTTTCGTTACTGGCACCAGTTTTGTCCATTTCCGACTCCATTTCAATGTCCGAAGCCATAATCATACAAACAACAGACTATCAAAACCAAAAGAAATAAAGAAAAAGACAAAGAAAAGAACCAGAACTAGCACTAAGCTAGAGGAAAACTAGCACAAGCGGCTAGAGTATGATAAATCTTAATTTTATTTGAGGAAATACAACGCCATGGAAGAAGAACTCAAAGCCTTACATGCCAATAATACATATTATTATTATTATTATTATTATTATTACTATTAAATAATAAAATAATAAAATAAATAATATATTAAACAGTAAATCATTTTGCCAAGAAAATGAGATTAATTTCAGCTTTGAAATCATTTTCTGATCCACAAAGTTTAATATGTACCACACCATTGAGCGACCAACTTAATCTCTCAATTCTTTATTATATAAGTCATTTAAAAAAATTATCAATGATATTACAATCAGACACAGTAATAACAAAATTAGTTACAAGGCAATTGGCTAGTAATAGTTCAGCTTTGAAATCATTTTCTGATCCGCAAATTTTAAGCCTATAAATTAATGTTATACTAGTAATGTATTCGCGCATTGCGCGGAATGGTTATATTTATTTTTTATTTTATTTATTTTTAATATATTTTTATTGATATAAATATAAATTATTTTTGGATAAATAAAAATAAATAAAGTTTATATATATCAAAAAAAATAATACAATTAAGAATTTTTAATTAGTTAAATAGAATAAGTAGAATAGAAATTGAGAAATATAAAAGAAAAGTTTCTTAAATAGGTAAACAGATAATGAATTGTTAAAACTATTTTAAAAATTTAAAATTTTTAAAGACTCTCCACTTAAAATTTTAAAAATGAATACTAATTAATTATGTAGAATTTTTTTTAATACTAATTTATGTTATTTTGATTGTTGATTGTCTTATGATTTTTTAGTTTGCGGGTTTTGTACTTACAGTGATGGTCTAGAGTTATATATATATATATATATAGTTAATTGTGAAAGAAATTTTTAAATGAAATAATTTGATAATTCAGCATAGCATAATTACTGTTAATTAAAAATTTTGTAAATTTTTTCATGCTAAATTTGACCATCTTGCAATATACTTCTTCCATGTGTAAATTTAGAAAAAATTTATGAAAATATTATTTAATTAGAAAAATTATCAAATGCATCAAATTTCCATTGAAATTTTACATTCTCTATTCACAGTAAAATATAATTAATTTCTTTTCCAAAAAAAAAGGATTAATTTCTATTGTTTTCTTTTGCTTATATCATATATATTCATGACTATTATTGGCTTGTTAATTGTATTTCTTTTGTTGGCAAGGATAATGTTTGGTATGAAATATCTTACGAAATGCCACCAACGACAAATGCAAAGAAAAGCAAAATTTCAACGGAAATGTGGCAAAAAGAGGATAATGAACATTCGTACATACTTGATGTATTACACTCAATAGTTAAATGAGCCACAAAAAATATATATTTTATTTTTATTGCTAAGTATAACACGCTTGATTTATGTGTTCCACATCCTACCCTGGATTATAGTGCATTTAATGTAAGTAAAATTCTCTGAAATATTCTGGTTATGCCATTTTAAGGGATTAGAATGATATTTCATATCAACAACATTTTAAGAAGCGAAACACATTATAAAGAGATTACATTAAATATCTTGGAAACAAAAAAAAAAATCCATCAAATAACTTGGAAAGAAAAAAGTTATACATGTAGCAAAACAGAAAAAGTACTAACGTTAAGTTTACTATAGAAATTTGAAAGTAAAAAATGATAATATTCAAGCTTCTGTTCTAACTTTAGTTATTGGATCATATAGGCTTAGGCTTTGTTGATCTATTGCGAGCATACCATTGTAGCAGCTTTTTGAAGGTTGGACAATACCAACCAACCAATATTTCTTTTTTATATATGGTATTTGATTAACTGATAAATCACTATACAATTCCTACAAAAGAACGACAAAACAAAACACTATGCTTCTATATTCCTAACCAAAACCATCAGGAAATAGTACAACATGCAAATAGTTTCATTTGAGGTTCGCAACTCGGGTTTATAACTAAGCAATTATGGACGTTGATCAGTATGTAAAACCAATGTTCTCTGCTCAATTATAGGTAGTCATAATCTACTAACAAGTCAAGAAAAAATCTTCTACACTTTTCCTCTTGACTTCACTACTAAACTGTTTCCCTCGTCTCCACGACTGAACAACTGAAGAGTGGTTGCTTTGTTCAAGGTTAGCTACTGCATCTGGTCCGTACAATATCATGTCAATTCTTCCTGTTGCGGTAATAACATCACGTTTGTTAATTGGTCACTATCAGCAAGAATCTCATTTACTTATTCCAAATTACACAAAATATATATATATTTGAGTGAAAGTGATTGTTACTAATACCCTATGTGCACAACGAATAAGAAAAATGGGAGATCATAGGGGTCAAGAAAAACCTTAACAGAATCATTTTTAGATTGAAGTTTATTGCATTCATCAAAAAGCTTCTGCAGTTCATCCCTAAGATTGCGATTGTCAGTAGTCAAAGTCTCTACTCTGGCTTGTAGCTCTTCACACTCCACCTGATGATGACGATCATCAAAGCAAAATAATTAGCAATTTAAAATAGAAGTCAATTTTTTATATAACTTTTAAAGAAAATTATAACAGTGTTGTAGTACCTCCTTGCGTAATCTTGATCTTCGGGCTGACTCCCTGTTAGATAGCTCCCTCTTCTGTCTCTTCAGTTCAAGTTCATCCTACAAAAAACTATAAATACATAATTAGGTGCAAGGAGAAAAATTAGATTACTTTTAAGAAGAAATACAATGTGAAACTTAGTAGCAGGGATAGATAAAATAGGCTTCCCAGGCACTGAAGCTCCAGCAGTGTTATTTTGTGCATTGGCTGTAGTAAATTCGGAGAGGTTACAGAACTATCATAGAATATAAAACTGGAAGCATTTGACCTAAGGATAAGAAACATACCATCTGCAAGCATCTGATCAAAGCTTCCCTTCTTATTTGCAGCAAAATCCTGACAGAACAGAGGAGTACACTACTAATATACTAATTTCCATCAACAGGTCAAAACATAATAATAATTGTGATCCCAACACTATTCAGGATATCATATTCATATATGTACATCGGCTCAATAAATCGGTTTCAAGGTTGGAACTTCAGTAGGATCATAGTCATGCAAACCAAGATATAAAGGCACACTCAACGGCAAGTAATGGCAATAGATTGACATAT
>CATIWO010845203.1:0-18195 GCA_949673435.1 Macaranga tanarius | reverse complement strand
TGGTTAGAGTGTATGACACTTAACCTATTAACTAATATCAAATTGTTTGATATAGTTAGTGGAGAGTGTAGAGAACTCTCTCATGCATGTGGTTAGAGTGTATGACACTTAACCTATTAACTAATATCAAATTATTTGATATAGTTAGTGGAGTTTATAGAGAAAGTTATGAAATATTGTTCATTTGCACAATTGGGAGAGAGAAATTGATATCAACATTAGAGAGAAAAGTTGTAAAGAGATTCTTCTTCATCTTCTTCTTATAAGGGTTCTTGATATCAATCAAACACAAGTGTTGTGTTCTTTCTTCTAAACCCATCATCCATATAAGGTTTTTACAAGTCATATATGTCCTTGTTTGGTGGAGTTCGATACAAGCACTTGGTTCAACATAAAGAAGGGCTTGTGGATTGAAAAACACCTCACTTGGAGGATCTTCCATTGCCAACCGTGTGTTTCAAGCTAGAGGCTTCACACTTGGGGAGCTCAAGCTTGTAGATCATTATCAACCAAAGAGTTTCGAGCGTGCTACCAACTAACGAGTATATAAGTGTTACAATATCTCTTAGTTGTTAGGTCTTCTTCTTGAAAGCATGATTTGGTTGATGTGTTGACTTGCCATGTTGTTCATAATCATGTTTAGCTATGTAAGAGTGCATGTGATATGATCTATGGGCTTGGAAGTATTTTGTGTTTGATACAAATGTTGCATGCAATGAAAATTTTTAAATTCCGCATTTTCATTGTTCTCTACACATACTTTCCTTTACAAACATAGTAAAATCAAAGTTAAATCCTCATCCGCAATATTGAGCTCCATATTCTCTAAGTCAGAGATAATTTCCTTAAATGGGATGTACCTTCTAACACATGATGAGAGTACAAATGTTGCTTTAAATGCATCTTACTAGGGAGAGATTTCTTTATACATATATACTCCAACTTCGCCCACAACGAAGTCGTGATCTTTTCCTTCAATACATCCTATAAAATACTGTTTGATAAATGTAGATGTATTTGAGTCAAAGCTTTATGATCTCTATGCTTCTTTTCATCATCTTTTAATAATGTGGGCATATAATCAACTCCCAAAATAGTATCATCTAACTCTATTTGTGTAAGGACAGTGCACATCTTAACATACTATAGCGAGAATCTTATACTACAATCCAACAAGGGAATATTATATTTCACTGAATCCATCATTCAAAATTAGATAATGCCAAGATCTAAAATTCCCAGGAAAAATAATCTTAGCTCTGATACTAGTTTGTTAGAGCTGCAGCGGAAATAATAGGCATACACAAATAATTATAAACAATAGCAATAAAAGAAATAAGTAAAGCAGACACAAAGATTTACGTAGAAAACCCCAAGATGGGTAAAAACTACAGGCAGAGGAGGATAGATTTTACTATATATGTAAAAGAGTGTACAAAAGAGTGTTAAGGGGGCTAATAATGAAGAATAAACTAGATGCCTTAACCCTAAATTGATATAAGGCCTATTTACAGCTTAAGTGAAGAGAAAATAAAAGAAAAAATAGTTTTCTAATTGAATTTGGATGACTATAAGGGTGTGTTTCGGCCCGTGTAGCCTTTTAGAGTGAAAACGGGGTCCAAATACAGCCTGAAAGACACACATATATCTTTCTAGACAAATTAACATCTTCTAATACAGTCACCAATACACCTATGTCCCTATCTATTTCATAACATACCCTAAGATACGCTCGTGTCTCAGGTTATGTCTGCCTCCAACATATAAAACACGACTAAAAATGCCCAAAATATGAAACCAGTGAATCTCCTATCAAAATTCATGTCACAAATACAATAATAACATTTTTTAACTTACTATTTTTTTTGGATTTCAAACTGTGACGAACAAGATTACTCCATGCCGTTGTGGAATTTAAAGAACTTTATAAGTTGTGAACTACAGATCATATTAGATTATGATAATAGATTTATATGCAAGTCATAGACATTTTACTTAATCATTAGCACCATAAGATGAAATTAGCAAATTAGATATTGACAGGCCAATTTCTTTTTTATGCATGACATAATTTGCTTGTACTGTTTATTTTTTTCAGGACCTTATCAACATGCTATGTGTTGTTCTTGAGATTGTAAATTTGGTTAGAGACAACAATGTGAGGCAATTTTAAAATATAAACGAGTACAATAGGTAGAAAAGCATTTCTACAATCCATCTTTACTCGACTTGTTTTGATGTAATTTATGAAAACATCAGTAATATATAAAGGTGTTTGCATATAGAAATGAAGGTGATTTTCATCGTTCTTGATTGGTATTTTGATTTAGTATCAAACAATGTAAAAGATATTCAGCAGTGCAGCTTCTTGATCCTCTTTTATTGACATTTCTTTTAATTACCACATCTCTAGTTCACTGGATCAAGAAAGAGAGTTGACAGATAAAGAGCAATTACTGCTGAGATTAGAGAAGTAATACCCTTGTGACGTAGGTGCGATGGCTGCATTTTTGTTGAACCATGTGAAGCTGAGCCTTGGAGAAGCATTGTATCTAGGAATAAATGAACCTCATGCATATGTAGGTGGTGAATATATGGCAGACTCAGATAATGTTATTTGTGCTAGCCTTACCCCAAAGAAATATGATGTCCAAACTCTCCTATCTATGCTTAAATATAAACAGGTAATAATTTTATTTCCATTTTGAAACTATATCAGTATATGCTTGCATTGCATCATGTACCTGTTATTTAATAAGCACATCTTTGGCTATATACTAATTATGTGACTTAACGTTATTGTGAATTGGCTATGTACTAATTATATTCTAAGATTATTTTGATCCAACCATAGAAAGTGTAACTTGCTTTCTCCTGCTATAAATGCTGCAAGGTTGTCCTGAAATTCTGATAGGTGTTCCCTTGAATCCATACACAATAAGATACATCCCGCCTCTTGATGAATTCAAAGTAGACCTGTCTATTAATCTTGAGGCTGCATCAATAGTGCTTTTTTCAATCCCAATACCATCTCTTTATCTATGCATAATGGGGATAGGTGAAATTGCTTCAGAATTTTTTGATAATGAGATAGTTAAAGAGGGCAAGACTCTTTGTCATATATGTACTCGAATAATTAAAGTTATTTTAGGCCAGGATTAAATTGTAATGAAAATAAGTTTGGAGAAATGACTTAATTGAAAGAAATAAAGTTAAGAGACTAAAAGAGAAATATGGCTAAACCGTCATATCTGCAACTAAAGGAAAAAAAAAAGAAGGGATAAGAAGAAGAAGAAGCCACGGGGAGAGGGAGAAGGAGGAACCGACAACTTGGTGAGTGAATTTCCTTCTTTCTCTGTTTATCTTAAATCTTTGTATTTATTGAAATGATTTTTGGGTATTTTTAATCTCTCTGGTGTGAAATTTGAAAATTTAAATGTTGCTGTTGTACGATCAGGTGGCGCCTGATTGCACTGAGGTAGTGCCTCATTTTGTAAAAAGTGACACCTCAGTCCATTAATAGCCCTCAGGCAGTGCCTTAGTGAGCACTAAGGCGACGCCTTAGCAAGCCATTTAGGCTGTGCCTCAGTGACTTCAAGGTAATTAGGTGGCGCCTAAGTGGCTATAGAGGTGGTGCCTCTACACTGTGTCGACGCCTCAGTAGTTTAAAATGTTATTTGAGTTGTTTCTAATTGATGTTTAACCCAAATTTATGATATATGTGATTTACGATGTAAATACAGAGTTTTATTTAATCAGAAACATAAACAAATTTAAAAATATACTAAAATTATGAGCACATGTACATTGAAATGAAAGGTAGAATTAAGCCCATGTCCAGAATACGACTGAGTTCTGTGAGACGTAAGACTGTGTCCGGGACACAATGACTCATGAGTGAATGATATAATGATGAGCATCAGCTCATATGGTATTAAGAGATAGCAAGTCTATGCCGAGAACATGGTAGGGTTAGTAGATGAGTACAACTGATGTCTGGGTCCGGGTACACATCTTACCATGTAGATTATGAGCTAGTAAATGTGTATAGCCGATGCCAGGGGCCGGATGCACATGTTACCTTATAGACGTAAATTGGTAGATGTATATAGCCATTGCCAAGGGCCGGGTACATATTTTACCTTATAGTTGTAGGGTTGGTGAGTGTGTATAGCTGTTGCCTGGGGCCGGGTACACATTCTACCCTATGGTTGTGAAGTGGTTAAATATGTAAGTATGTATGGCCGTTGTCTGGGGCCATGTATACATTCTCTTTTGTAAATGCAAGACCATATCTGAGATGTATGTTTATTTGCTGTTTGGGGCCAGATACACATATTAATTGGGATTTGTCATTTGAGTTATTATTGGCCTAAGTGCTGATCACATTTAAGTTATCGTATGCATACTAACTATTTGGTATTGCGTTCGATGTAATATTGGATCACGCTATATCTAATATCATCGTGATATGTGTATAGTTCACTTTGACAGTGTTATTATGAACTTATTCTAAATTGTGTGTTTGAGCTTTCATCTTTTGAGATATCGAGATTCATTAAAATATTTCGTTTCTTGTAAATTTGTTCACTCACTGAGTATTTTCCGCCGGAAATACTCACCACTCCTTTTTATTAAATTTTTCAGAGTTGAGAGATTGTCTGGAAGATAGCTAGATATTTATTAAGGAAATAAGGAGCAGTGAAGAATCTCAAGAATATTATTAAGATAGAACATTTGGTAACAATATGTTATAGTTTTAAACAGTTGTAAATTAATGATTTGTATTATGAGATTTGTGTATATTGGTGATGGAGAAAGTTTTGGAATGTATTATACTCATATGATTAAGAGTTAACTAGTTGATGATTAAGAAAGAAGTAATAGTCGATCACATCAGTACTTAAGTTAGAAAGATCAAATGTATGACATTTTAACAAGGGTAGTGGTGGGATCGGGTGTTACACTCTTTTTGTGCCTGCTAATGTAGAGATTAGAATAACAACAAAATTAACAAAGCTGCACTTGTATAGAGCTGGAGGGAACAACAGATTCTTTGAAGACTTGTGATTTCCATTTCTAGTAGCACTATGATTAGTGAATAATGCATATATAAAATGAACACTAGCAGTTAGGCTGAGGCCCCATTTCATGGGTTGAATTTCCCGCGACATAATTATTCAATTACATTCGCAAAGGGTTGGTGGGACCCACTTATGTGGTATTCTCCTTAGGTAATAGATGAAAATTTCCCCCCTACTAACACTAACAACTAACATTTTGTGAGCCTATGGGGTATTAACAAGTAATATCAGTCCAAAAAAAAAAATAAAATAAAATAAATACAACAAAAAAAGTGTTCAGTATTTAAAAAGACTCTTTTTAGTCTATTTAATAGGTCACACAGTCTTATTAAGAGATCTTTACTACTTTGTAATCTACTTAAGTTGAACTAAATTAGTTAGATTTAAATGAGCTCTGAATACCATGGTTCAGATAAAAAAAAAAGTTATGAATTTAATTTTGGCAACTGCAGATGTGAAATTCTCTTAAAAATTGCTTGATATCTTTATTTTATTTTGACAATAGTGGTTAGTTGTTAATAGTTAGTAATTTTTGAAATTCTTTTTATTGGCCACCACCTGAGGATTCCACAGGTCTAGATGATTGATGAGAAATTCTCACTATAGGAAAATTGATATATTTAATTTTATAATTTGTAAGTTGTATAACAGAAAGTAAATTTTTTTTTTTAGTATAAGTATTCTTTTACTAAAATGAATGAATATTATTTTAGGGATAATGCTACTTGTCTATCAGAGAGGTATGAATATTGTTGTTTCTCACTAAATAAAGATAAAATTTTACTTTTTAAAATTATTTATTTGCCTTATTAGCAGGAGGCATTTTTAATGAACGAGGGACAATTTGAGATTTTTAAAGGTGATAGACAATACTATTCATATATCTTTGAAAGAACAAATCATTATCATTATTTTATTTTTTAATCCGAAATACTGGTATTTAGTCTTATTAGTTCAATTTCTTTCAAGTAGGACCATAAGAGTGACAAAAGTCTCCCAACAACTATTTAACTTAACTACATCTGTTGACTTCCACTTTACTGTACTTACAGAGTCATTAATTAATGCTTTGTTGCTGTTACAAGTGAAACAGAAAAATTAAAGATTCTTATATAGTTAGTGGGGTTAATTTTCTTTGTTCGTCTTTTTCCAGGAAGCAACATCAGAATCAGATTAAAAAATCCAACATTAGAAAAATCCAGTGGGCCCATTAACAAGACCATGACTTGAAGCCCAAGCTTCAATATAGAATCCGTCAAAATTGCTGCTGACTTTACTCCTCCTCGACTCATTACACTAAGATGTTTTTATTTATTTATTTTTAGTTAATTAAAATATTCCATAAAAAAATATGTAAAATTTTACTGTATTATTAAACAGTAAAATATAACTATAATTATAATTATAATTTTTTGAGAACGATTTAGGAAATAAAATTTAAGCAGAAAAATTACACTGTTAATAAAATGTTTTTATAGAATATAAATTTAAAATTTTTTGGAAAAATTTAGGAAAAAAAATATGTTATAAAAAATGAAATGAATGTATATTTAATTTTAGTTTTTAATAAATAAATTACCATAATAAAATAATAATTTTTTTTTCTGCAACTTGACTTGATTTTTATTTAAAAAAGAAAGTCACATATAATTACAAAAGAATCTAAATTGGAAAAAGAATCTTTTAAATATCTTGAAAATAACGCACACAGAGAGAGGTTTCAGTGAATCAGATTCAAAACCAATTGCTATTAAGCTTTTTATTGATTTAGGGTTTTTATCATCATCATCTATCAGTACATAGCCAGCCAGCCTCCTCCTCACATTACACGCCTACATACGCACCAACAAAATCCTCTCTTTCACTCTTATCAAGAAATGGTGGTGGTGAAGGAAGAGACCTCCGCGGCGGCGGCGGCGCCCACGCCATTGGAGCTGTTCTTGAAGATAGGTCTGGATGAAAGAACAGCCAATAACACTATCGCTAATAATAAAGTCACTAACAATCTCACTTCCGTCATTCATGAGGTTCATTTCATTTTTCTCTTATTTATTGCTTATTTTAGCTTAAATTTCACAAATTTAGGTGCAACTTGTTATTAAGGTAGCATTTGTTGGATTTTTTTTTTTTTTGCCTGCAGGCTGGTGTCACTGAAGGATGCAGTAGAACAGTTGGGAACCTTCTTTACACGGTGGGATTACTTCTTTTATGCAATCATAGTAATGTGCAATTGTCTTTTTGCAATGTAATTCAGCAGTGTATTTTTAGGAATTGAATGCTAATTAATTTTATTTTTGGTTATTTTTTTTATTGGACAGGTTGCTACGAAGTACCCAGCGAATGCACTCGGGCATCGCCCTACTTTGCTGGAGTATATTGTCTCTTCCAAGGTATTATATTTACCTCTCTTGATTTAGTACTTGAAAAAGTTTCCTTTTTGGAATTTAAATTACAATACTTGGCTTTGCAACAAAAAAAACCGGTTGCGGTGGATTCTTACTCTGTGTAAAATTTATAGATTAAAACGCCAGCTCAACTGGAAGCTGCATTTTCCTTTTTATCCAGTGCTGCTTCAGATAATTTCAATTTGAAAGAATTTGAAGAAGCTTGTGGTGTGGGTAAGTTGTGCTTTTCATTTAATAAACCAAGCTATGTGGGGTTTTCTGAGGTCGTCATATAGTATATTATCTTCTCTCTAATTTCCTTTTTTATGTTTTCTTCAATATATGGTCATCTTTCTTTCATGTTGTGTTAAATATTTACTATATATTTGCGGGTGTTAGTATTCTTTGATTGAGTATGTTCTGATCAAGAGCGACAATGATGATATCTGCTCCTTCTGAGCAGGTGTTGAAGTCTCCGCAGAAGATATTGAAAGGACTGTAAATGAAGTATTTGAACAGAATAAGGCTTCAATTTTGGAGCTGCGCTATCGAACAAATGGTTAGTATTTAATTCCAAATTTATTTCTTCACTTGGGATTTACCATTATGTGCTTCACTGTGGATCTTCATGTGTTCGTTATGCATTGTTGCTTTTATATTTTGTTTTCTTTGTGTCGCATTCATGTGTATCATTGCATGCAATATTTATGGTTTACTGCCAAGTGTCAATTGAGTATCTTTTTTTGGCTTCTATATTTTGTTTTTAGTGGGTGATCTATTTGGGCATGTTCGCAAGAGGCTTCCTTGGGCTGATCCTAAAATTGTCAAGGTGATCAATTCTGTTTTTAATGTGAGTTTGTCAACAGTAGGATTGTATCTGTTTTGTTTATTGACTGTCATCTACATTTCATGTGTTGTTGTTTGTTAGCAACTCATAGATGGGAAATTATTTGAATTACTTGGTGAAAGGACTGCAGCTGATAATGAGAAGCCCTCAAAGCAGAAAAAGGAAAAGCCTGCTAAAGTTCAGGTGACCATGCTTGTACACAGTCACCTTTGTTGGGATAAAGGTTTTCTTATATTATTTTTATAATCCAATTGTGTGTGACTTTGCAGGATAAAAAGGTTGCTGATTGTCCAGTACAGCCATCCGAGGAAGATCTCAATCCATTCCTTATATTTCCGAATCCTGATGAAAATTTCAAGGTACTATTTGAAAATGATGTCATGATTATCAGGCCTTTGAATTTAATCAGCATGCAGTTCAAATTGAGCTGATTTAGCTCAGTGCCAGTAGATGCTTTACGATTCTTCATTCCATTTGTTTTGGTATAACTGTTCTTCTGGATTTTTATATTTATTTGCTTCCTTGCTGCGAATTTCCTGTTCTAAAATCTTCAACCACCTGTTTCTTATCGTCCCATTCATTCAGATAAGGCTTTTCATTATGTTAAGCATGTATAATAGACTCTTGTCTATTTTCAGGTGCATACTGAAGTATTTTTCAGTGATAAATCCGTTTTGAGATGCTGCAACACAAAGGAAATGCTTGATAAACACCTGAAAGCAACAGGTGGAAAAGTTTATACTCGCTTCCCTCCTGAGCCAAATGGATATTTACATATTGGTCATGCTAAGGTATAATTTATCAGTGATGCTGTTTGAAATTATTTATATTAAGAAGAAAAAATGCACCTTGAGATTTATCATTTACCTTATTTCATGAGTATTCCTCATCTTGAAAAAATTTTCAGGCCATGTTTGTTAGCTTTGGTCTGGCAAAAGAGCGAGATGGATGCTGCTACCTTAGGTGAGGGCTGCTGTTTTCCCGATTTGTAGGTGCTATGTGCTAGTACATGGTGTGTCAGTGTGTGGCTTTTGGTCTTTGAGGACTTATAAATCCAGCTTAGCATGTTGCATCTTTAATCAAGCACAATTTGCAACAAATAAATAAATAAAAATAAAAAATTGCTTCAACTACAATTTTTTTCTATGGTGATTCATTTATGAAGGAATCAACTCTAATCTATATTTAAAAGTGTTTGTTTCCTGAAGTCTTCTATAGTATCAAAGAAAATTTCATACCACCCTTTTGGGCTACTAGCTCAGCTATCTGTGTGGGAATCTCTTATCTGTGGCAGTTAAGTAGACTGCATATTTATGGTGCTATTTAGCTGAATTATGTGTGTGGATGGGTGTTTGTTTTATATATATCTCAGCATGGGAATAATTGGCTTTTCTACTGGCTTTTTAGGGGACCATTTAGGTCAATGTTAGCATAAGCTGAACGTGTTATTGTAGACTCTCCATTAGACAACTGTTGGATGTACGCTTTTGTAGGATTTATTGGAGCTTTTAGTTTTGTTTGAAATTTTGAGTCTCTCACTTCCAGCAGCCATATATATTCTGATAACCGCATTATTTTTTCACTCTTTATTCAACAATTTGATTTAAAAGACCAAAAGAAAGTGGCACCTTAGAAGAATAAAGTTGCTTTTGCAGCCATATTCAAGTTGGATGAGTGTCCAATGCAAGATTCTGCTTGGAGATGCTCTGCCCATGACTTAGACACTGCCTGCTTGGACATGCCATGCACATGACTTTGACACTGCCTGCTAGGACATGCCTCGCACATGACTTTGATGTTATTATTACTTTATATTAAGTGGCAAGTGGAAACAGTAAACAGTAGGACATTCTGCTTGGATATGCTCAGCACACGGCTTAAACACTGTCTTCTTGGACATGCCTTGCATACGATTTTGACTGTGTCTGCTAGGACATGCCTTGCACATGACTTTGACACTGTCATCTAGGATGTTGCACATGACTGATGTGCAAGGCATGTTTAGGGGACCATTTAGGTCAATGTTAGCATAAGCTGAACGTGTTATTGTAGACTCTCCATTAGACGACTGTTGGATGCACGCTCTTGTAGGATTTATTGGAGCTTTTAGTTTTGTTTGAAATTTTGAGTCTTTCACTTCCAGCAGCCATATATATTCTGATAACTGCATTATTTTTTCACTCTTTATTCAACAATTTGATTTAAAAGACCAAAAGAAAGTGGCACCTTAGAAGTATAAAGTTGCTTTTGCAGCCATATTCAAGTTGGATGAGTGTCCAATGCAACATTCTGCTTGGAGATGCTCTGCCCATGACTTAGACACTGCCTGCTTGGACATGCCATGCACATGACTTTGACACTGCCTGCTAGGACAGGCCTCGCACATGACTTTGATGTTATTATTGCTTTAAATTAAGTGGCAAGTGGAAATAGCAAACAGTAGGACATTCTGCTTGGATATGCTCAGCACACGACTTAAACACTGTCTTCTTGGACATGCCTTGCATACGATTTCGACCGTGTCTGCTAGGACATGCCTTGCGCATGACTTTGACACTGTCATCTAGGATGTTCCTTGCACGACTGATGTGCAGGGCATGTTTGCACTGTTATTATTACTTTAAATATAGAGGAAAGAATAAACTGTAGGACACACGGTTTCTTTATGGCAAGACAATTTTAGTGTTTTTTTTTTCATTAAAATGATGAGGTAAATGCGTGAAGCTAATAAGCAATACAAAGATGCTAATACAATGCGTATATCTTGTAGAAATCTGCATTGTTAATGGGGCATAATTGCGGCATATCTTTTTGGGAGAGGAGAACAGGTTTAAATAATTTCTGTGTGGATAGAACTTGCAGGCTATTATTTCCATTTTATTTTTCCAGCCATTATTGTATGCATAGGACAACTTATGTTACTTGATGTAAAATGTTATATGAACTGATTGCCATTCCTTGAATTTTAAATTAAATCGAGAATTGATTCAGATTAAATTATGCATTTAGGTTCTTATGTGTATAGATGTGTGAAAAAAATTATAGAATCCTATATTCTGTAACATGTTTCCACCATCCAATTGTGGGTCAATGTGCACAGGCATGTTTTCACACAGCTCTATTTCCTAGAGGTTAGATATTGTTAAAAATGATTAAAGATGAGAATAGAGGATTTTGTAAAGTCAAACATCTGCCAGTAAATAAATCTCAGTTTGAACTTTAGTTGGATTGTTGTGATAAGAACTGAATTATGGATGTTTCATCTGCTATTATTCATTAGCCTTAATGCCCAATCTTTGATGCATTTAGATATGATGATACAAACCCTGAAGCTGAAAAGAAGGAATATATTGATCACATTGAAGAAATTGTTAAGTGGATGGGTTGGAAACCCTTCAAGGTATTATTGGTTCTCTTATTTGATGGGATTTCTTTTGTGTGGATGAGACTTTTGTGACGTATGTATTCCTTTTGCAGATCACATACACTAGTGATTATTTCCAGGATCTTTATGATTTAGCAGTTGAGCTAATACGAAGGGGGCATGCATATGTTGATCACCAGGTAGAGACCAATTAATTGTCATTTGGAACTGGGAAGTAATTAGATAGGTATTGGTGTCTAAGAGAGAGGAGGCCTAAGAGAACTTCTGCTATTATAGCCACTGCAATTGGCCCAATGGCCCCATTAATCCCACTTGTACACACAGACGAGTATGTTAAGTTGTATATTATGTGGCTGTGGAGGTTGCCTTGTTAGCAACTTCTTTTGTCAATGAGATTTGAATGGAATATCTATCTTTAATTCTGCTCTACTTGAATTTTATTTTGCATCCATTAACATAGAAGTCAGAAGTCTTGATTTAAGGTATTGAATGCTGTTTGTAGACACCTGATGAGATTAAGAAGTACAGAGAAAACAAGATGAACAGTCCTTGGAGGGATAGGCCTATTGCAGAGTCTTTGAAACTTTTTGATGAAATGAAGCGAGGCATGATTGAGGAAGGCAAGGCAACACTCAGAATGAAGCAGGACATGCAGAGTGATAATTATAATATGTATGACCTTATTGCTTATAGAATCAAGGCAAGTGATATCAAATAAACATCATTTGATAGTGTAACAGTGTTTTGGCATGCATTAATGATCTTGACTTTCTTTTGTTCAGTTTACTCCTCATCCACATGCTGGAGACAAGTGGTGTATCTACCCAAGTTATGATTATGCTCACTGCATTGTGGATTCTCTGGAGAATATCACTCATTCGGTACAGTATATTTGTTCTTTATGTTTCTCCATTTTCTTCTATTTTAATTTGTAGGACTGTAGGCAAAGACATTACGTTGCCATTCCAGGATAACGGCTTTAGTTTCAACTCCTAAATGTCGAGAATTTGCTTGATTGCTCATCTTCTCCATGTGGTTTCATATCCAAGTTTCAATTTTGTGAATCAGTTTTTCTAAATATGCATGTCTGAGATTTCAAAAAAAAAAAAATTGCATATCTGATGTCATTTGGAGTTATATTTCATTTTCCTTTTTACTTCTTTTTTGTACAGCTCTGTACGCTGGAATTTGAGACTCGGCGTGCTTCATATTACTGGTTGTTACATGCACTGGGCATTTATCAGCCTTACGTGTGGGAATACTCACGGTTGAATGTTGCAAACACGGTGATGTCAAAGCGTAAAGTGAGCAAACATTTCATATGCTCTTGTTTGTAAAGCTTGAAATTCGATAATGTGTTGCTGTTTTATGAGAAACTTAATTGGCGTTCTGTATGCTGTTTCAGTTAAATTTCTTGGTGACTAAGAATCATGTTGATGGTTGGGATGACCCCCGTCTTATGACACTTGCTGGTTTAAGGCGGAGGGGTGTTACTGCAACTGCTATTAATGCTTTTGTCCGAGGAATTGGAATCACTAGAAGGTTTAATATTTGGTTGCCTTAGCTAGAGACATGTCTGACTTAGCATTTCACCCAAAAACATTTTACGTATTTTTGGGTGAACTGACTGTTACTATTTCACTTTCCATATTTGTTGCAGTGATGGTAGTTTGATACGCTTGGATCGTCTCGAGCATCACATAAGAGAAGAACTTAACAAAACAGCGCCTCGTACAATGGTTGTCCTCGATCCTCTAAAGGTGTTCATCTTATCTTCATTACTTTTTCTTTTTGTTTTATTTCATTGGTCGTGTTCCAGTTTCCAGTACAACTTTTCTTTGTTTTTAGGTTATCATTACCAACCTAGAATCTGGTTCGACTATGGATCTTGAGGCGAAGAAATGGCCTGATGCACAAACAGATGATTCTTCTGCTTTTTACAAGGTGAATATATAATTGTAGTTAAAGCCAGAGTTTTAAATTCCAATGAAAGTTGAAACTATAATGTGTTCACATAGAAAAGCATCTCAATTCTATACTTTCTGTATTACATTACATGCTGTTGATACACAGTGCAATTCATGCTAGTGTGGATGCAAGCCGGCCCAGCATATCCTAGCTTGAGTTTCAGTTAGTGCAAGTTAGTCCTTGTTTATTTGAAGTTATGGTGCTGTCCTAGGCTTTGGTAGAGCTGTGGGAAACAGATTTGATTAAGTTTGGAAGTTCATAAAGAAAATACAATAATATCTTAAATGAATGAATTCATGGTATTAGAACTTAATACTAACTCATAAGTGCATAACATATTATATGAACTAAGAGGCATGGAACATAGGCTTGATATTGTGAGTTAACAGTCTTGATTTTTAACTTGCAGTTTTTTTTCAATTTTGGAGGAAAATAAAAGGTTTAAACTGTAAAGGGAAACTTGCGGAGGATGAGAAGAGCGTAGAATAAGAAAGAATGTAAAGTCTCTTAGTCTAGGCCTAACTGGAGCATGGAAAACTTCTGACTTGCCAATTATTAAAATTTATACATCTTCAACACCAGACACATGTCATGCCCTTTTAGCTACTTGATCTAGGTTTGGTGCTTCGCTTGGATGTTGCTAACATACCTGAGTTACATATCATTAGTGGTCTGAAGAGAAACATATAATGCTTTGGTTTTTTATTATTTGATTGTGTGATTTCATGGTTTGATTTTGTAACTTAATATCACTCTTCATAATTGGTTACAATTTGTTCTCCTTTAATTCAGGTTCCATTTTCTAATGTTGTGTACATTGAACATTCTGATTTTCGAATGAAAGATTCAAAGGATTACTATGGGCTTGCACTGGGTAAATCTGTCCTACTCAGGTATACGGGCAAATTTATGTGGCAGATTATGCAAATCCTGCAATGAGAAAGTTACTTCAACATGTGAGGATTTTATTTATGCTTCTGTTTTTGTGCAGGTATGCCTTCCCTATAAAGTGCACAGACGTGGTCCTGGCTGATGATAATGAGACTGTTATTGAGATCCGGGCTGAATATGATCCTTCCAAGAAGACAAAACCTAAGGTCTCTTTTTTCTCCTTTTCTTTCTTTTCCCCCCTTCCTCTGTTCCATCATGTAATGTACTTGCAAACTGAGTTTTTTCCATCAGTGTCGTACTTTTTAAGAGTTGATGTTTCTGTTTGTTGCTAATTTTTATTGTGAATGGGCATCTTTGTACAGGGCGTTCTACACTGGGTTGCTGAACCTTCTCCTGGGGTAGATCCATTGAAGGTGGAAGTCAGATTATTTGACAAACTGTTTAATTCAGAGGTTGTCAAGTGTTTAATTTCTTTTGTAGTTTTTCATATTTTATTTTACTCTCTAGAAAAAGCAATTTCTCATAACTTCTCCAACCAACCATTGATTGCATCAGAATCCTGCTGAACTAGATGATTGGCTCGCTGATCTAAACCCACAGTCCAAGGTTGTGATGTCTGGTGCATTTGCTGTACCAACACTTAAAAATGCTACTGTTGGGGAAAGTTTTCAGTTTGAACGCCTTGGTAATATTTCACAACCCCCTTTCAATTTTGAATTTCTTGAATATAATGACTTAAAAAGTCAAATGTTGATTCCAGTTGCAATCATCATGAGGTGTCTAGTCTAAAGCTTCATGCTTGGTGCTATGAGTTTTAAATTCTTGACACTATTCATCGGTGTTCAAATGCTAAATTTCCTTTTGCCATTTCACATGATATTTCCGGAACTAATGCTCGCTGGTTTTGGTGTGGTAGTCATGTCCTGTTTCTGTGGGGACAGACACTATGCTGTCCATACATGACATCTTGTTTATCTTAGTGATCTAACATTTCATTTCTTAAATTTCCAACACAGGCTATTTTACAGTTGACAAGGATTCCACACCCGAAAAACTTGTATTCAACCGCACTGTGACTCTGCGAGACAGCTATGGTAAGGGTGGGAAGTAGGTTGTCCAAGAAAATCAAAATCCGAATGTGATGAGCAATTTAGGGGCAATTACTTTTTTTTTTTTTTTTAATATTTATATCTCATACGTGTATAAATAGTTTTGAAGAATTAGTTCTTACCATAATTTATGTAATTTTCTTTACCTGGTTAGTGAAATCATCATAATATATACTTAATTTTGTACATCTTTTACATGCGATGACCTATTAGAAATTTGCAATTTGCATTGAAGTCTTATGATCTCAAGTTAGACGGTTTGCGCTTCTCCTCTGAAGCTTAAAATTGTTTTCTTTCTAGTCCTTGTCCGTGTTTTGCTTCTCTAATTACCGGGTGATATATTACTGTAATGTGATGATCATAACAACTATTGACTTGTTATGCCCATGACAAGTGTACTTTTTTCTTTTAAATGCTTGCAAGTAGTCCTGCCTTTTTTAAGTTGTCTCCGCGTACAACGCATCTAGCAATTTGTAAATTGTCGTCTGTTGGAAACACTTGGAAACTAGATTTTTTACATCTAAACCTAATTATTGCTTGATCATATTTTGTATTTTCATATATTCCATACTGTTCCTGCATTTGTTTTCGAATATATATTGCTCCTGCATCTTGAAGCCACACGCTGGGAGAAATATCAGAAACCCTTTTACCAGACGTATATTGCAGAGAAAGATTGTTAAAAAAAAAATTAGTTTCAAACAGGAAAAAAAAAAAAGTAGTTAAAATATTGGTGAGCATATTCTTTATCCATCCTACTTTGAAGCCATATGTTTTGAGGTTCCCACAGGACAAATGGTGGCTTTAACGGGAGAAGGTGGCTTTCACTTCGCTGGACCTACCATCTTTGAAATGGCCTTTAGTTCATGCACCGCAGACCTTAGAAAAATTTCTCTTTAAAACTTTTGGGTAGTGTGTGTGTGTTTGTGTGGGTGGGGAATAGATAGATTAAGTGGCCATGGAATTTAAAGAGGTTAAAAGGACCAACAAGGAAGGTCAAGAACCCTTGCCAGTCATTGAAAACAAAGGCCTCTATGATCAGAGTTCAGTCTCTTCACGCTTTTATGTATGATAGTGAAAGGTTGATTTGATAGAAAATTTTGAAAAGATGAGTATCCAAGCAAATTCTTTAAGTCACATGATCAAGTGCAACTTTTTTTTTTTTCTAAGGATAATTTGGCTAATCTGACTCGGAAGCTCTAGACGTAGCAGTTGAAGAGAAGAAGAATAACAAGAAAAACATCTCAGAATAAGATACTGATATAGTGCTCCAGACCATAGTCTTTGTAATTTGGCATAATATCTGGATCAGCACTGTAGCATAAAATCATATGATTGCATCATTTTTTTTAACCATTTTATTCTCTGTACTTCCCTAGATCCCTAGCTACAGGAATATGCCATGACACTAGCAGAATCAACCCTTTTCTCTTTTTTTTATGGACCCTCCTTTACATCAAGCTGAAACATTGACTACATACGCACAGAGGCTGAATTTATGTAATTATTATTTCTTTCTTTTGATCCATAACTCACAAGGATAATCTCATCGTCAAATGCATATTATAAAAGTATAAATATGTTTTTATCAATTTTTATCCAACAAACTGTTCGCACCAATTGACTGCTCAGTTGAATTACAGCTTGAAAAACCAGTTGGATTGTGCATCATTTTAAGCTTTTATTATTCTTCTATTTATTTTTGGTCCTAGATCCTTGGCTATAAGCAATGATAAGAATAAAATCCTTCTCCTTTTTCTTTTTGATGGCCAAATTTCATAGGCTCTCGTGAGCTATCTATTTTGACTTACATTTTTTTTTAAAATTTTTTATCTAAAAAATCCATGAAAAAATAAAAGAGGATTGGGATGTACCACGAAAAGCACAATCTTCTTAAAAATTCTTTCTAATATATGAAATGTAACGAAATTTTTATCTACACTGGGAGTACTATACCTTAACTGTTAAATTTTGGATATATACTATATATGAATATTGTTTTACACGTATCCGATTATATATATAGGCAAACTTAGTGTACTCAAAACAAAAAATAATAGGTGTTACATGTGAATCGATCCTAGAAAAGAAGAGATCTCCTTATTGTGCAAGAAACCTTAACATACACATGATACCCAATAAGTTTCAATGATGAAGCACGTTTAGTCAATGTGTTTAGCCACGCCCACTTCCAAATACATGCAGACAAAACCGACAAACTTTCCCTGCATAGAAAGAATTTTCTTCTCTTCTCACAGATTGATGTAATAATAAATGGTTTCTGTAAGTTTCTCATGTCAACCTTCACAGTTAATTTGACATGATAACCTTGATGTCGATACCAAGATTAATAACTTAAAGATTAGACCTTTCAATTCCCACTTTGTCCAAATATATAGGTGGAGCCTAATTAATAAGTATTTGAACACATATAGAGAGCACCCTATCCTCCAAAATGTTTTCCATTTTATTAGGTGGAGACTGGAAAGCAAGGACTATTCTGTTAAATTTTTGAATAATTTTTTTT
>CATIWO010845097.1:0-27282 GCA_949673435.1 Macaranga tanarius | reverse complement strand
AGTAATTAGATTGGAACGTATATTCAGCGACCTGGTTTGCATTTTTCTTACCAAGTCCACGTCAGCACTAATTGCCAACGCCACGAGGAACAACAAGCAAACATCAAAAAGAGTGCAGAGCAAGCAGCTGATTTTGTAGGGCCCAACAAAGCCCAAAATAACAAACTCGAAGTCGGTACATTAATTTTTTTTCACTAATCTCACCTCACAGTCACATCACAGACTACTCCTCTCTATCCATCTATCCCTCTACAATCCTCGAATTTTCTTCGTCACCGGTAACTTTATCATTTAAAAAACATTCCTCCGCAAGCTCACTGGCACTGCCATGGCGGAGGTAGTCACTTTTTACAGTTAGTTACAGTAATCGCTCTCACTCGCTCATTCATTACCTCATGAGAGGCCGCTCTAATGCAGCAGAGCTCCTAATCACCATAGCCATCTTCTCGCTTCTCTTCTGCTTGCGCTGCTTCTTCATCTTCTTCGTCGTAGTTCTCCTTGGTCTTCTGCTTTATATTTTTTTTCTTCTAGTAGACGATTCCTTCTTCTTCTTCCGCTTCTCTGCTTTCTTCTAGTTTTTATAGCATACATAATGTTCTACTCTCACCAGCTTTTAGCTCGCAAAGCTCCACTTGGCCAGATATGGTATGTGTGCTTGTGTCTCTGTGTCCTGCTTCTTATTTTGTTTGTGTCGTCTATAATCCGTCGCCGTTTTCAATAGCTTCACGACGAGCTATGGTGCGTTTGTATTTTTTTTTTTTTTTTTGTGTCGTCTGTTATCCGTCGCTGTTTTTAATGGTTCGACGACGAGCTGTAGTTCTCTGTTTTTTTTTTTAATGCCGTTTTATGTTCTCTCATTTCTCGTTTTTGGAGATAATGAGAGTCTTCTCTGATTTATGTTCTTGCTCTGTTTGATAATGTTTACAAAACGCCTGCGTTTTTGTGTTTCATCAAGCTATGGTGCGTGTGTGTCTCTGTGACCTTTCTTATTTTGTTTGTGTCGTCTATTATCAGTCGCCGTTTTTAATGTTTTGACGACGAGCTATATAGTAACATTAGTTTCTCTGTTTTTTTTTCTGTGCCGTTTTATGTTATATCATTTCGTGTTTTTGAAGATAATGAGACTCTTTTCTGCTTTTTTCGGTGCATTATGTGCTTGTTCTGTTTGATAATGTTCATGAAACGCTGCGTTTTTGTGCTTCATCAAGCTACATGAAGCTTTTCTCTGCTTTGGTATATTTAGTTTTGTAGTTTCTTGTTACAGTAGCGATTCTCCCTTTTTTTTTTTTTTTTTTTTTTTTGAAAATGAGGTTGAATCTCAATTTCTGTTAAAATCTGTAGCTGTTTTTTGTGTTTTTGAACTGTTTGTTTGTGAATTTTTTCGTAGATTAGTGTTCAAATTTGTCTTTAATTTAATGTGAATCTCTGTTTTCTATTTTCTATTTGCTCTGCTAATTTATTTGTGTAATTTTTGTGATGTGGCGAAGGATGGCGGCAACTATGCACGCGAAAATCAATCGAAAGAAGCTTGATAAGCTCAACATCATCAAAATTTGGTTAAAATTCTTCTTTCTAATCTATTTCTGGTTTTAAATTTGGTTTTAATCTACTTTGTTGAGCTTTAACGTTTCTTTTTTGGTGCAGTGAAGAGATTTTGAATCCTTCTGTACCAATGGCTCTTAGACTCTCTGGAATCCTCATGGGTACTGTTTTTTTTTTAAATGTCTGAAACCAAATTGTGATTGAATCTAAAGGTAATTAACACGTTTTCTCTTTTATTTGATTTTCAGGTGGAGTTGTTATTGTTTATGAACGAAAAGTGAAGCTACTTTATGGTGAATTCTATTCTAACTGAATTTTAACTTTCTATTCACTTTTATAAGGTTTAATTTCTGGTTTTGACGGTTTATATTCTTTGTTTTCTTGCAGATGATGTGACTCGTTTGCTGGTACTTACTTGAATCAAAACCCATTTGCTGTTTCTTTTTTCTAGTTTTAATTTTATTGGTTTTTGCTTCTTAAATCATTTCTGATAGATAATTTTTCATTTCCTCAGGTTGAAATAAATGAAGCATGGAAAGTAAAGTCAGCTCCTGCTGACCCTACAGTTCTTCCAAAAGGGAAATCACAGGCCAAGTCTGTCACCATTAGTCACTGAACCAATTTTGGTTAATGCTTGTTTGTTGGTGTTAAAATGGTATTAGTTTCTTTTGGGTTGATTGTGTTGTGTGATGTTTGTAGGAAAGAAGCTGTGACTTTGCCTGAGCACCAAGATACTGATGTGGGAGATCTTGAGCAATCCGTTAATTTTTCTGATGCAAATGTCTCGATGGAGTTCCAACGAACAGCCTATTTTGCAATGGTAAATAATATAATCATTACATTACTAAGAACACAGCATTAATTAGTTGAACAGAGTACTGTGTTTGTCATTAGCTATTTGGTAGGAAATGACAAAAAAACAACTTCTTGTAGGATTTTATCCAGTAGCATGTTTAGATTGTGATTACATGTTAATTGGTGAGGAGTTGTTTGATAAATGTACCCAATTAACCTATGATGCCATAAAGGGCCTTTGAACCTCACAGTTGCCTTGTCCTTGAATAAATTGCTGTGTCCTTTAATATAAATTAAATAAAATAAAATAAAAGGAATTACCGAAGCCATATATTTACATTTTGATGAAGAATATGCTACTCTTTGCATAAGTAAGTTACTTGGTAATGCAGCTTAAATCAGATAAGGCTAGAAATAAAAAACTCCACTTGAGGGAGCTGCAGCAATTTCAGGTTTATGAGTGGACCTTTTCCAATCTGCATTCGCTCACTTGGCGAAATAGGCTGTGAAGTTTAACAGATGGTAATGCATGTCACGTATATTCCCTAGTTTTTCCAAGTTGTTGTCCTGGCCATGAAATTCACTTCTCCCTGGTTCATCTAAGCCACCTTCGAACATTTTAAATCACAGAATTAATTTAGTTGGATGGGAAACTCTTAATTCATCATTTTTGAGGTGTGTTCACGGACCCTGATTTATTGCCTAGACAAACTCGTCAAGTCTACCTGTTTTATGAAATGGATAAAATTAGTATCCTGCTACTTCCTGCTTTAACCGTATGATTGATCGGAGTTAAAATATTTGTGATCTGATTTATTATGAGCAAACAGAGGCCAAAATCACATTCATAGATGATGGTAATGCCATTTGAGCTTTCGTTTCTACAAACGAATGATGCCTGCAAAAGCCCCCATTGAGCTAGTTTCTTACTGATATGCAGTGTCTTGATGATGTGGATGAGCCCTTCACAAACAATAATTCCAGGGAGGAAGATGTATCCCAGAAATTCCATCAAGGTTTTCTTTTTTCCTTTTTGTATCTCCTGGAAATTGCTCTGTTGTTGTTCACTGAGACTAGCTAATGCTATTCTTTCAGCTGATCCCGACAATATCAAATTGTTTGAACGTTTTGATTCATATCAGACACACACAGAAATGTACAATCGCTTTGAAAGGTATTCCATGTTTTATAATGAAACGGTAGTGTCGTGGTTTTCATGATTAAATTCGGACGATGTTGTTCCGAATGAGAAAATTTGTATATTTCAGAATTATGCTATGCCTGTGATTCACAAGGATTTTCCCTTTAATCTTGGCAGGTTTGATATTGAAGAGGATGAGACACAGCTGAACTTCACTACAGGAGAGCATATGGAAATCCCAACTAGTCTGATACCCTCTCCACCCCTACAGGAGGAAGCTCTGAGAGGTGGGTGTTATCAATTATGCGTATTTGTAACTGAAATAATAATAATAATAATAATAATAACAATAAACTGTTAGATAACCAAAAACCTATATGGGAACCATTTGTTTTACATCTCCAGTTTAATAAAGCGACATTGCATATGTGATCAATATATTTCTCCAAACTGATTGAATAATTATTCGTACTTATGGAGATTTATAGAAACCATCTAGCTGCTTATGCCTGTTAACATTGCCTACTGCAGCTGATGAAATCCAAGACCATAAAAAACAAATCAATCCTCAAGCTGAAGAGTGCAAACCAGCCAAACAGGTAAATTAATTTGAGCAACTTTATGGCTGACCGTGTCAAAACCGTTAAAAGGAACAATAATAATCGACCTGGAAAACATGTCGATGCAGGAGCAACAGAGGCAAGGACGAGTTAAAAAGAAAACAAAAAGGAATGCAATCCCTTCAATGGATTATGAGCAAACCATTATTCCTGGTCATATTTATCAGTCGTGGCTTCAAAATACTTCTGATATTGTCTCAAGAAGAGGAAGAAAAAGAAAGGTATGTCCTTTAATTCAACATAGTTTTCTTTTACATGAAGTCCAACAACTTGTGCACAGAAATATGTTACCTTCTTTTATGTATAAGTTGGGAGCCAATTAAACCATTAGGATGTGTTACTATGCCTTTTATTGTTTAAAATTTCAATATTACTTGCACATTCTTGTCCCTGCATAAAAAGCACTAGAGCAAAAAAGAAAAATTCAGCCTTGAACTATACTGCATGCTTTTCAGGCACGCAGGGACATCATGTCTGCAATGAAGGTAGCTAATCTCATGGAGCTTCCACCTCTGGTACTTATTGATGATTTATTTACAAATGCAAATAGAGAAATATATTATCCAGGACCTCTTTTGGAGCTTTGGATGAAAAGTACTCAGCCTTGCCATGACTCACCTTCTGGTAAGAGTCTAGAAATGACTGCTATTGAGATTTTCTTCTTTAGAAAGACACTGATGAGTAATTTTGTTCTACTTGTGTGTAAGCAGCAAGGACTTCTGGACCTCTGCCTCCAGAACCATCATCATCACCACCACCCATGGTAGGAGATTATCAAGACCCAACAGGATATGTAAGTCATTCAAACTATCTCTTAGTTTGTTTTAAAAGAAAACATTTCTGCCCATATGATTGTGCGTGTACATGAAGGCCTTCGAAGATTTTCAAAGTGGAATTGGCTCAGATTCACTGGGTGCCATAGAGAAACAGCGAAAAACCATCATCAATGAAGTGATGCCAATGGATATCCTCATGGGAGAATTAAGAAGCAAACTTGTGAACAATGGTAGTAAGGCAACTGAGGCAAATTTGGTGACACCTGGAAATTCTGGTAAGTTCCATCTACCTTTCCCATCCTGCATGCTTCACTTGTCTAAACAGAAGTCCTGAGGTAAATAGAGAACTACAATAGTACTTGTATAAAATTTTGCCTTTTGTATAAATTTACAGGAGATGAAGTAAGATCCATTCCAAGCTCAGGATCAGGACACAGTATGCCATCCCATCACTCAGAAGTTCATTCAGGAAGGTCAGGTGGACTGATGTCTCTATAATGATTTAGAACTAAGTGATGCTACATTGAAACTTTTAGGAACAACCATCAAATATAAGCTATTAATTTTGCAATTGAAAATATCCATGTATATTGTCGAGGATTATATATACTGAAAATTAACAATCCAGCAGGAAGAGGCCTTATTCTGGATCTAAACACAGTGGTAGTAGCCTTGAACCAGTAGAAGAAGAGCATCCATGGCAGTTTCCTGATCCAAATTTCAAGTTAACCAGGTTGTCTGAGAAGGACCTCACACCTGATCAAGGTAAATTGATAGCGTAGTTTTTCTCTTTGATTGCAGCAACTTTAGTTGCTGAAATTTTAACCTTTTTCCAGGCATTTACCTGTTGAATGCTTTTTTAATTATTCTTTTCACAGAATTATTAATGGAGACTGGACCTACCCAAACTCAAAATTCAGTCATCAATCAGCCCGTGGACAAGATGACTGACACCATCCGAATGTACAGTTTTTTTCAGAATTATCTAATGTCCTTACTGCTAACTGTGTTACAGGGTCAGTCAATTAATATTTACTTGAACTTAATTGAATACAGGCAGATGAAAACACATTTTGAAACGCCAGGAGCCCCTGTAGTAGAATCCTTGCACAAATTAGCTGCTGGAATGAACCGGAAAGGAGCAGCTATGCTCTTTTATCAAACTTGTGGTACGCACAAACACAAAGTTCTCTCTATAACTGTTGTCAATTTGATTGTTCAATTACTCCGAACAAATTAGACTTGGATGGGTGGATAATTTGTGTGCAGTTCTTGCTTCTCGGGATTTCCTAAGAGTTGAACAGAAAATCCCTTATGGGGAGATCCTAATCTGTAAAGGCAAGAAGTTGTGACACAAGGTCAGTACCTATAACCTATTGTATATGAACTGCATCTTTTGATATAGAGGCACTAATACTACAATTATTTCTTCCATGTTACAGCTTATTATTTTAGGACAAGAAAAAAATAGAACTTAAACACCTGTCTGAATTACCTTAACCTCTTAATTTTCGCAATTATGTATTTCTTTAATAGCTAATAGTTCATACTCTGAATGTTAGTTGAAATTGGAAATTCCTTGTCATTAGTTACTGTTATTCATTATACAATTCCCTTTCTTCTTAAGACATGGATACTTATTGTAGAAAGGTGCAGAGCCCTAAAAATTACTTGTTGAAAGGTCAGTTTTCAATGATTTTGTCAGGGGTTGGTTAAATTGTCATAGTAGTGGATATAAAATGTCATTCTATGATTGCACATTGTGATTGTAATGTCATTCTATGATTGCACATTGTGATTTTGTTGAGCCTTCCTCATATAATTTCACCGCATGGTCCAACTTCCAAGAAAAGAAAGGTTAAAATCCTTTATTTCATGAGTATTGCTTGTGTTGTGGTGAAAGGATGACCATACGTAAACACAATGAAAAATCCTTCCCGTATTAAATTTGCATAATTTTATCACTTAACAAGTCATCTATAAATATTTATATAATAGACTGTAAATAAGTTTTTTTTTTTAATTAATAAAATACACCAACACTGGGTTAGAGACAGGACACACTCCACAATCAATGTGGAATTCTAAAGTACCAGCCCACTTCCCGGTTCCCGTGAATGGGAGACACCACACCACACACTGGGTCAGGTACAAGACACACTTCTTCACAAAACCATGACAATTTTGTAAAAACGTGCTAACACATATAACCCAAACACACACACTCCACAATTAATATAAGATCCCAAAGGACAGACTATAAATAAGTTAAATAATTAATTTAGCAAAATTAGAAATACATGAAATAACCTTTAAAAGTTAAGATCTGATTGAATCTTTAGCCAAGGGTAAAGGCCATAATTTTATTTTATTCACTATTATTCATAATTTAATAAACTCTTATTAATCTAATTTGAGTTAATCTGAACTAAAAAGGACAAAAATTTTCCAACAACTAATTATTATTTAACGAGACTAAGCCAATTTTTTTTCATTGGTTACGTTTAAGAGCAAATATGGTATTACAGTTAGAAAACAGAGTGAGAACCATTGTGACATGAAGAACATTTTGCATTTTTTCGTTTATAAAGGAAACAGCTTTAGATTTTTTTTATCTAAATTGCTCATGCATTTATCGTCCGGATAAGTCTATTAATAAAAGAAAACATATTAATTTTGGTTTATGAAAAAAATATTCAGATTTTTTTACCTAAATTTGAGTATGCATTTATCGTCCGGTTAAGCCTACTATATAAAGAAAAAATATGAATTTTGGTTTATAAAAAAAAAAAAGCTTTAGATTTTTTTACCCAAATTTGCGCATGTATTTATCGTCTGGTTAAGTCATTATATTAAAAAAAAAACATATTAATTTTGGTTTATAAAAAAATTAGATTTCTTTACTTAAATTTGCACATGCATTTATCGTCCAATTAAGTCTATTATATAAAAGAAACATATTAATTTGCATTGTAACAACTCATATTTTAATTTATATGTATATATTTTAATTGAATAATAACTTTTTGGTTGTGCCTGCAAAGTGCACGTGCTTTGCCCATAGTGGCAAACATAATTTCTGGCACTCCTCCACTCTCCAGATTAGCTACAACTACAAGGGTACATTTTGAGCCCCCCTTTGGATATGTATAAAGAAAAGAATATTAGCTCCCTCTGGTATAAAGAAGAAAAAGCAAAATTATTTTAAGATTTAGCATATCTCGGTGCATCCCCATAAGTCAAATATTTCTAAACATCCCCATACCAAGGGAATAAATAAATAAAGAAAATGACTAAACAACATACTTACCATTTTAGCTTAACTAGCTCCAATTTTCCTGCATAAAAAATATTTTGAAAAATTATAAAAATCCATAAATTAAATACCAAAAATTTAAGGTCCTAGCTTAAGAAAAAAGACAGAACCTTAATATATACTTCTAATCCCTTTCTGTATATAACATAAAAGACCCTCTCTCACTTTTTACAACCCTAACCCATTAACCCTTTGTCTGTATTCTTTCACTCTCTCCCCATTTCTTCACTCTCTTTGTCTCTAATGTGGCCCGAGTGGTTGAGATCACCAAGTAGAGGTCACACCTCACCTAGACAACAACCACCACCGGCGGCCGGAGCAGTAGCAAAACCACCACCACCATCACCAAGATACTTCTCTTGCTCATCATTCAAAGACATCCATGCCCTTCTCTTAGAAGAGCACCAACAACCCAAATATGGATCCATATCCCAACCTCAATCCCCTAAAAAACCCTCCGTTTTCCACCGTGTACGGATCGCCACCGCCCTCCTCCGCACCCACCGCCACCTCAACCACCAGAACAACAACAACAACAACAATCACAGCTCAAAACTCTCCATCATTTCACCACCACCTAACATAGATGACCATCAAATAGTACTCTACTTCACTACCCTCCGCATTGTCCGAAAAACCTTTGAAGACTGCAGGACCGTTAGATCAATTCTCCGTGGATTTCGGATCCCAATTGACGAACGAGATTTATCCATGGACAGTAAGTATTTAGATGAGCTACAAGCAATCACAGGCTCAAAAAATGTTACATTGCCATTAGTTTTTATAGGAGGGAAGTATGTGGGTGGTGCTGAAGAGATTAAAGAAATGAATGAAACTGGAGATTTGAAGAAAATGATTAATGGGTTGTTACCTTTTCTTGATGGCAATAACAATAATAATAACTGTGATCTTTGTGGAGGGCTCAGATTTATTCTTTGTGAGCAGTGTAATGGTAGCCACAAGATCTATATGGAGAAGTATGGGTTTAGAAGCTGTACTTCTTGCAATGTCTACGGTCTGATTAGGTGTCCTTTGTGTTTTCCGGTGTTCCGGCGACGCATCTCATCATAGCCCCAAAAACGCATGAACTCTTTGATAAATAAAAAGAAATGGAGAAGCAGGAAACGATCAAAGAAAATTAGGATAGTTTTTTAGCTTTTATTTTATTTTATTTTTTTATTTTTATTTATTTTTGTTGGTTCAACATTTGTGTGGAGTATAGGAAAATAGGATAAATCCCATTTGGATTAATTGTTAATTGCTTTATAGAATGGGATTTGTTTGTTTAGCTTTACTTTGTTTTTTTGTTTTTTTAATTTTTGTATATGGGAAATTTGTTTAGAATTTCACAGACTTTAACATGTCTTAATGTCATTAGTAATGGTTTAATTATTGACTAGTACTTTGTGAAATTTGTGTTTTATTAGAATTTTATTTCTTTGCATTATATTTGTTTATATATATATATATTTGGTTGAATTTGTAAGCTCTAAATACGTTTGGTGTAAATAATTAAGGTATACTTTAAAGGGCAATATTCAAATATGTTACAAATTTGGTAGTAGACAACTCACAAGTAATATGTTTCTTAAGTTTTTGCTTTGCATTTAAAATTATTCAAAGATTGAATTTTCAAAACTCTTTTTGTTTGCTTGTGAATTTTATAGCTTCAACCGTTGTATCTTAACACAATAATTGGTTTTTTTTTGGGTGGACCATGAGTACTTAAAAATAATCAAGATATTTCAAGGATAAATATAAAAATTTACAGGCCATGGTTTTCATCAGCAAAACCAATTGCAAAACTTTAAAAGTATAAATCCACAATAAATTTTATCGCTAGAGCTAGAAATCATTTTCACTGTAATTTCTTTTTTTTAACAAACATTTTCAATGTAATTTTTATATCCAGTATTTGAAATTTTATCATATTATTATGATAATCTAATAATAAACTTTGGCATATTCATTCTAAAAAGGAAAAAAAGCACGTGCCTATTCGCTTCTTATGTTCAATTAGTGTTTTTTTTAGAACTGTTCAATTAGTTTTTTTTTTTTTGTCAAGTTGAATATAATTCAAGAGAAACACAGTACAATTTTAGGTTTGTGCTTCAGACACTGCATGCACAAAGAGAACTCAAACAAACATTCACCCTATTGATTCACTCTTAAATATAGGAGTTCTCATGACAATAACCACTTAAAGTTAGAGCTAAGAACTCAAAATAAGTGACTTTGGATGGGAAATAAAAACATTACATAAGAAAACAAATAAAGGAGATGTCATGGTCATTTACTACTGTCCATAAACAATAGCCAAGACTAAACCTAAAAAATACAAAAATACAATACTTAAAATGTCTTCCCTACTGCACAAAACTAGATCGGTTCAAGCTTTAGAAAAGGAGCTTCCTTCGAGAAAGATCTTGAAGCATGAAGCCTGATCCATCACATGAGAAGCATGAGTCTTGAGTCAGATCTTGAAGATCGCTGCCAAATGAGAGGGAGAGCAAAGAAAAACTCGGTCACAGCCTAAGCATCAGATCACCGTGGGTGAACTGGAGTCGAGCAGCCGATGGCCAGCGTCCATGGCCAGATTGGAGCTTGAAACCTAGCTACACAAAACCAAAGAAACTAAATCTACGGCTGCCTCTAGAAGGGACGAAGTTTTGGATGAGAAGATCTGGACCACTAGCTTGAGGATCCCAGCAAGAGGAGTGGAATATCACAGCCACAAACCAACCACAAACTAAAAAGAAAAAAGCTATAGAGAGTATGGAAGACAAGAAGGAGATATGTAGAATAATAAAACACTAGAAACCAAAAGATTGTTTGGTGATTTTTTGGCCAGAATGGCCAAAAAATCACCAAAACCCAGTGATTGAAGATGAAGAAAACTAGTGGTGATGAAGGAGATGTCGAAGATGTCTAAGTTGTGATATCTTATTTTTGGGATTTGTAAAAATAAAGTGAAGTTTGTTTTTTCTTTTAGATTGGTTTTGGGATTGGAATAATTTTACAAATTAGAGTAATCCTAAAATTAATACTTTAATTATTAAAAAGTCAAAATTAAAATAGGTCTCTAGTTCAGAAATTGATTCTCTCTCCTCTGTCTTCTATCAACAACCCCTCCCTTTCTTCTTCGTCTCCCTCAGTGTGCAGCAATGGTGTTTGGGTGGATCTTGGTAATTTTTTGGCCAAAATTCACCCAAACACCTTAATTTTTTTACTTTAAATTAAATATTAGTTAAGATTTGAGATTAGTCTCAACTAAGTGAGATTTTATCCCTCTTGAATAATTTTTTGTTAGTAGTTTTAGTTTTTTATTGCTAAAGTCCTCAGATCTAGTCATTGAAGCTATAAGTCGATAGATCTTGATGGTGAATAAGTTAAGAATGGTGAATGCTTGAAGAATATAGTCTGATTCTGCTCCGATCTACTCCTTTATCGCATTTGTATAATGTCCCAGACCAAGAAGATTTTCTTCATGTATCCCTACAAAGGATATGTTAGTTATTTCCCTTGTATCTTTATTTTATATTTTTTTAAGGAGAAATATCATTTGTTTATGTTTAATGTTATTTTCAGTATTTTTATACTGAAATTTATAATTTTTTATTTGGTGAAATGAAATACCACCAAATTTGATTATATATATATATATATATATATATATATATATATACAATAAAAATGGATATTTTTTAGTTAGTCCAAGTTTACTATTTTAGCTACCAAAGTCTAAACTAAATTTGAATCCTCTTATCTATTTTAAGTTTGGGATTTTGGATCCTCTCCATTTTTTTGAATGAAGCAATTTAGTAAAATATTATACAAAATTATATGAAATGTACTTATATTTTAGTTTATTTTCCAAAATTGAATCTATGTGATTTTACCTCTTTATACTATTGCACAAATTTCGTTCTTTATCCTCTATGTTTTAATATGGAAGATGTAAGATTTCAAAATTTTAAACAAAACGTTCCAATAGATAATAATTACTAATTAGATTAGCCCATGTATATTATATACTCTATAACTTTTGAGTGCCAAATAAGAATTAGCTTTGATGGTTCTTATCCAAAACGACAACTCATTATTTACATTACTGTCCAGTGTCTTCCCTTGTAGATTTGCTTATTTAAACTACTCACCAAAAATGAAGGATAACCTTTGATGAAGAAAATAATCACTTTCCATAAAAGTTTCATCATGAAGAAAACATGTACATTCTGTGGGCTACAATTATTTTTTCAAATGTGCAATTTGATTATCTAATAATTTCAAATCATTTACCTAAACTCCTAAAAATTTGAATATAATTAATCTAGTCCCTTTTTCAACTATGTTATGGTTCTGATTGAGAGCACTCTTTTCTTTTTGTTCAAGATTAGGTGATTTTGCAATTTTTAATCTCACTCTCTCAACTATTTCAATAGGATTTAAATGAACAAAAAAACCTTAATCTTTGACTAGGGTTAAAATTTTATGTCGGATAATAAAAAGTATTTTAATTTATTTATTACTAAATTTCCTGTTTTTTGACATATAAAATCTATTTTGATTAAATTAAGGTTTTTTTTTTCTTTCATATAAATATTTTTCAAAAAATTACTTTTTCTCAATGTTTAACATGTTTAAATAATTTTGTCAATAAAAGTAAATTTTTAGTCAAAAGAACAAAGTTAATTTACTAATATCTCCTAATATTTATTTTAATTTACTAGTTTGTTCATGCATTTTAAAAGTTAACTAAATACTTTCTCAGTTTTGATTTTATTAAATATTTCACTCTTATACTAACTAAATACCCTATCAGGTTTATAATGAAAATATCAAATATAAGAGGATACTTAGTTAGCAAAATGAAAAAATAATCAATAAAATTAAATCTAAAGGAGTTATTAGTTGATTTTAAAAAATATTAAGACGTAATAGTCAGTTTGGGAAAACGGGCCTAAAATCTACAAGAGCCAGCTTACTGGATTTCAATGCTCTAAATTTCAAATCCAAGCAGCGCTTAAAAGGCGCTCCATTTCTAGGCTTGCCTAGGGGCTTTATACAACATTTTCTTAAGAAAAAAATTTCAAAAACAAAATAAATTTTATTAGTCTAGAACGATTTTTTTTCAAAACTATGGTGGGGGCAAGGATTAAATTTTTTATTTATTGATATTAAAAAAAATATATGATTAAATTATTCAACTTTTGATATAAAATTATTTCTAGTAGCTACAAGAACCTTAATTAATTTAAATCGAATTGTAACTTATTCGAATTCAACTGAATAAACTAAAAACAAAAAAAAACAAAAAATTTTTAATATTTGTATTTTGTACGTATATAAAATTTAAATTTGAAACTTTATTTAAAAAAATTCAAACTTCTTACAACTTGAACCAATAAAATACTAATCCATTTTTTATCTTTTTAACTTAAAATAACAATTAAAAATTAGTAAATACTATATAAAAGAACCCATGAGTTACAATATACCTTACTAAATGACATGTTAATCAAGAATAAATCAACAATTACAAAATTAATTTTTAATTTATCGGGTTAAATTTCAGATCTAATTTCATTAGATTTTTTTTTTTTTTTTTGGTATTTTTATTGTTTCTATTTATGGGGAAAAACCGTTGATCAATTGTGTTAAAAGAACATTTAAGAAATTTTAAAGAAGCCAACAAGTTCGAGCAAAGTTTGGTGGAGACTAGAAACTGAGATCCCCACATTTTCCCATTAGAAGAAGCAAATGCAAATGTGTTGGGGGTCCAACCACGAGCAATGCAATGCAAGCCTAGCTACCTTCCTCCATTTCCCCATATAAAAAGGGGGACACATTTTTAAGTTCTTGAGTTGGATTGTACCATCATATCATTGAATAAATAAAATAAATCATTGAGTTGAAGATAATATAATTTCTAATTTTAAAAAATTAAAGTATTTCTCTTCATGCATGAACAAAATCAAATAAAATATATAAGAAGAATTCCTATTCTTTGTCACTAAAAATAATTATATTTATATCACACACCATTTAAAAAAGTATTATTTAGAATAATTGGTTATAATTTTTTTTTTATATGTGAGAAATATGAGATATATGTTTTTGAATTATATTCTCAGTTCGTAAAAATAAATGTTATATATTTAAATAATTTTTTGTTATGTAATTTATAAAAAGATAGTTTTATTATATAGTTTATTGCAATGTATATATTATTTAAGTTTTGATTAATAAAAAAGGAAGGAAAAAATATAATTTTTAATCTATTAATATATAAAAAGACAGTTATAACTATTGGATTATTCAACCTTCAACGTATTATTTGAGTTATTAACATCAAATGTTTGGCCTTATTCCTCAATTTCCATGAAATTGGCTGGTCCAAAAAAATTCCAAATCATTGCAAGTGAACAAAAAAAAAAAATAATAATGAAGTACTCAGCTTTACAATACGTGGACTGGTTCAAAGGAAAGATGGTGACTATTACTTTTTTTTTTTTGATAGTGACTATTGCTATAATGCCATGAATTTTAATTAAATTACATTGAATTCAAAGTTTGTATCTTTTCTTATATTTCTTATATTTTTCTCTTTGCAAATAGCAACACAATGTCTGTATTGAATTAGTGGAGCAAATTTAAGTATAAGTTAGTATCATAATCTATATAAGAGTAGACTTTTACCAAAAAAATATAAAAAATAAAAACAAGAAAAATTCTTTGAGATGTAAAGAGAAATATGATATAGTTTGTTGTTTGATATTCATTTTAGTACATCAGACTAACTTTTTTTTTTCTTTATTTCCCTCTCAAATGATTTTTTTTCTTGGTTGTGTTAAAAATGAATTATATCATACTTAAACTGAATAATCAAATAATTATTAATTTATAGTTGGTTTGATCTTATTAGACTTTTAAAATACAACACAATATCACTTATCAATTAAATCAATTATTACAATTTAAAAATAATAAGTATAAGAAAAATCAATGTATCTTGTTTTTCTTTTTTAACATAAATATCGTACCTTTTAGAATGAATATATAAATATTAATGAAATGAAGAAAAAAAAATATTTAAATTTTTGCATTTATTGTTAATAGAAAGATAGAAATTTTGTATGTAAAATAATTTTTTTAAAAAAATTGTTATTAGACATACAAAACGTTATTATATTGCATGCTTCGCATATTAGTTATGAATTTATTTTGTTCAATTTACTCAATTATATTATAATATTATTGGTTTATTGATGACCGAGTAATTTGGTGATGACATTTTATGAATTTATAAAATTAAATTTTATATGATTTAAAAGTAAAGACTTGTTATTTATTATGTAATTAATTGATATTTAAATTATTTAATTTTTTAATAATTTTAAAAGTAATTAATACAGTATATTTTCACAAAAAGAAACCTTTTAATTACTGTGCGTAGAAACACTATATATATTTACCATGTCTTACAAGTTACAAAAAAGATAATAAGACTGCCAATGAGACCTAGACGACCGGCTTTGGGACTCAAATGTTCCAAGTTTAATTCTTGGTGAATTATATATATATATATATATATATATATATATATATATATATATATATATATATATATATATATATATAATTGATAATGGGCTATTTATCAATTTGTGGTTCAAATTTTGGTAAATTTCCATTTTATGGTTGATTTTTAAAAAATTCCGTTTTTGTGGTTGAGGTTGACTTTTCTGAGTTTGAAAAAATCCATTTCGCCTATGTAATAGGCGATTTGAAAAAAAAAAAAAAATCAGACTCATTTCGCCTGTCACACAGGTAAAATGGTGTCACACAGGCATTTCGCCTCCCACCACACAAGCGAAATGCTTGTGATTTAACATCACAAGCATTTCGCCTGTGTGCATACATGTTTGTTTGTTTGTTTTTTTTTTTTTTTTCAAGGCATTTCGAAAAAAAAAAAAAAGTATTTTGGAAAATAAAAATACTATGAGGAAGAGAAAATTACGTGCGATTTTTTGACGTAAGCTGTGTTTGAAACGGATGTCGGAATAGTAATTTGATGAATAGTAAAATAGTAACTTTTTTGTAGAATTTTGCATGCTACTATTCACGTAGCGCAAAAAAAATTATAGTATTTCGAAAAAAAAAAAACCACGAGGAAGAGAAAATTACGTGGAATTTTTTGACGCTAGCTGTGTTCGAAACGGATGTCGGAATAGTAATTTGATGAATAGTAAAATAGTAACTTTTTACTATTCATCAAAATACTGTTATGACCTCCGTTTCAAACACAGCTTGCGTCAAAAAATTTCATGTAATTTTCTCTTCCTCATGTTAATTTTTTTGTCGAAATACCATAATTTTTTTGCACTACGTGAATAGTAACATGCAAAATTCTAAAAAAATTACTATTTTACTATTTATCAAATTACTATTCCGACATCCGTTTCGAACACAGCTTGCATCAAAAAATTCCACGTAATTTTCTCTTCCTCGTGGTATTTTTTTTTCCGAAATACCATATTTTTTTTTCCGAAATAACTTGTCCAAAAAAAAAAGAAAAAAAAAGAGGGGGCCATTTCGCCTCTAGTAGAGGCAAAATGGCTAACACTGGGCCATTTCGCCAGTACCACAGGCGAAATGGCCCTCTGAAAAAAAAAAAAAATTTCGCCAGTACCACAGGTAAAATGTTCATTTCGCCTGTGACATTGGCGAAATGAACCGGTCAATGCCATACCCAGCCACATAATCAAAAAGTACCATAAATTGGAAATTTTTTTACACATGAACCACAAAAAACGAAATTTTTTTAAACACAACCATAAAACAGAAATTTATCAAATTTTGAACCATAATTTGGTAAATAACCCATTGATAATGATTTTAGTTGTTGTACTTATAATCGTCCTCAAGAAGATCATATACAAAATAATAAACAATAATAATAAGACTCGTTCAAAATGATAGGTACATGACTATGACAAATATTGCCATGCTTCCTCCTGATGTCCTGAGTAGATGACCCAAATTTTACTTCAATTCCTAAATTGGATCAACCACAAAATGAGGCTAATAATAATATCTTAAAATTAATTAAAACCTTTTGTGTATATAATGAGTTGGGTGGCACAAATACAATTATTTGGTTTTGATGGCGACCAATTTGATGAAGACATTATACATGTTCCACTGCATTAATTTCACCTTCAGATCGATAATTTTTTCTTCTTTTGTTTGTAAAAAAAAGTTGCTAGTCGACATTAATATTCTGTAGACTCAGCACACTGATATATAAATTAATTTTTTTATTTCAACCACAAATATTTTAAATTTATTAAATTTTAATTAATTTAATTTAATCTATACAAAATTATAAGGGCGATAAAATCTACCAATAATTAGTTTAGTGTGACTACTTAAACTATAAATCAAATTTCAAATAATAATAATAAATAGTGTTGCTTTTTTTTATGTATAAATTATGAAATCAATTTTTAAATTTTTTACTTCCTTTTTTTTTTCTATAAATATTGCATTAAATTGTTGATAATAGCCAATTCTATCAATTACATCAAAATTTATTTGTTTTATTTTTGAGATATTTTATGTTTCAACACGATTTTATTTTTATTTACTGAACGAAAAATTTAAAAGAATTAAGTGGTAATTAAATTTAAAAAATGGAAAAAATCATTCTTTTGTTAAAAAAGAATAATATACTCAACTAATAATAGAAAGATATTATACCATATGATTTCACTAAAAATTTTATCTATAAAAATTTGAATTTTTGAATTTTTTTTATCATGACATATATTTTTCACAATAATTGAAGAACAAAATTGGAGTAAAAATTATTTACTTTGTTCAAAATTCCACCAAAATGATCACAAAATCAAATACTAAAAATACTAAATTCACAAATTTAGAATACAAACTATAACAAAACAACAAAACAAAATACTGAAAGAAAAACATAGAATTGCTTTATTTTATAATCTTATAACCTTTTTTTTTTTTATTAGAACGTCACTTGTTTATATTGGAATCCATAATTTCACACCCATTTGTATTTGTAGGAGAAATGTTTAGTTTTTTTTTTAGTCAATAGGAGAAATGTTTAGTTAACATCAATTCAAAGAGGTAATTGACTGCTATTGCAGAAAAAATATATATATATGCATCACATTGAAACTTCTACCAGTGTAATATAAAAGTGACATAAGAGAAAATCATTCATTTAATGGAAAAAACACATTTAATTATAATACGAGGCCCACTTTGTTTCATTAATTAATTTGTTGGTTAGATTTTCAACTTAGCTAAATAAGCATCATTACTTAATTTATAATATGTTTTTTTTTCTCTTCACTTAGGATAAACACTAGCTATATTTTTCAAAGCCAAAGACATTCATGATTAATTAGCTAAATTTTAATTTTTCATTTTATTATTATTTCCATGGTTTTCAAAGAAAGTTAAAAGCCTATAATAGTCATTATGCATTTTTACTATTGTATGTTCATAAAAAAAATTTATCTTCACTCAAAATATTACATGCAATTATTAGATAAATGATATATATTTTAAATATAATGATATATATATATATATGATGAGATAATGTAAAATTTGGTCATTATATATTCTATATATATTGTATTGGCGTAGTGTAAAAGAAAATTTTTAATATTTTATAATTTTTATATTTATATTTGGTATTAAGAAAATTTTGCGTTTGAATTTTCATACTTTTTAATAAATTTAAAATGTTAAGCTTTTAAAATATAAATTTTCACATTTATATTATTTTTCACTTATGTATGCATGTGTATATATACAAGTCAAATCAACAAAACCCCTAGAAGATGGCAAACGTGATAAACAGCCATGTGAGAACCATGTGGACATTAAGGCAAACAAAGTGTGGTCGGCTCATTTTCTATGAAATTATTGATAAATCATATTCATCTATATGTCTCATATAATAATTGCATGGAAAATACATATACTTTGTGTTATTATTAAATAAAATTTCATTATATCTACCACGATTCTGCACTGCTATTTTTTAATATTGGTCCTCATCATTGCACAAATATCAACTTTTAAAATCAAAAAATTTTTGAGAAATTATTTAAAATAGAATAAAATTGCTTTTCCTTCAATTTAAAGAAAAATGTATTATAACTATTGTGGGCATGTGCGGGTCTTGTATTCTTCATAAGCAACTATATTATATACTGGAGGGTTAAAAAGAAGGAAGAGTAGAGTTCAAGAAAATTTAAAGAATTAAGCCTTTTTTATGGTACCATTGAAGAGACCAACTTCTATATGTATATGAATTATTTAAAGTTGCATTTCAACTAAATGGGTTGCTCATAATGCCATTTATAAAGAATCCAACAACTCATTTTATACATTATTGGGTTAATCATTATTACAAAGTTTTTCTTTTGGGTGGATTCATTGTTTGAAAGGTTTTCTTTTGGGTGGATTCATTGTTTGCTAATAATATGTAAATTACATAAAGCAATGTTGTATAATAATCTTAAATAAAAAATGAATATTAACATTTGTGTATCACATTCAATAAAAATAATATATCCTTTTTTAAATGCAAATAATTTTAATAAAATGCGATCGTAACCATTTGATAATTAAACAAATGCAAAACAATTTTGATTTAGTTAAGCAATTGACACATTCATATTATATATTTGACACATTCTTTTATATATAGATTCATTCTACCTTAGATTAATTAAATGAGTCTTAACATCAATACTTAGTAAAGTTAAAAATGAGTTTTAGACATTATTAAACAGGACAAATAGGTGTTATTTATTTATTTTTAACTCATGATCTAGATTGAAAGGAAACATCAAAGAAAAATACAAATCTAATTTAATTACAAAATAAACAACAATACAAATAAATAATTATATATTGAGCATTATGGTATCGACCGTCACCAGTAATAATCCAATTAACAAGATGCCCAAGTTGGCACTTTCAAAAGGATAATCATAATGACTCAGTCTTATTATAAATATATACCTTTTTTTTTTTTTTTTGGGTCCTTTACTTTCAATTCCACACTAAGATGACTTTGCTATATATATATTTTATTTATTCAATTTTTGGTAAATAAAAAATAATTACAGCAGCCATCAATAAATAAAAAGTCTGCCGGCATTTTTACTTCTAAACATTTTCTTAAAAAAATTATTTATCTTTGACAACATACTAATTCCATTTGCTCATAATTTTTTAATATTAATGAGATAATGAAAATGGATTAATTAATTGGATTCAATTTTGTGTTTTGATCAGATTTTGAAGACTTTGAAGGTTTTATGTTTAAATTTATTTGCTATTAATGGTTTTATAACTAAACTTATATAACAATACAACATCCAAAAACATGTTACTAAGGAAATAATTATTTTTTTATTATTGTTTTTTCTAATAAAAATGGCTAAATTTAATGCCAAAAATTAAGCAGTAAGAGTTCGATTTTTACCTTTTACTTTCTAGTTAAAAAAAAAAAAGCCAAATTTAATTAGAAGCCATTTGAGTTTGGCACATAATGGTGAAAAATTAAACAAGTATTTTGATTCTTTTATTATAGATCTTTATTTAGAAAATTCACAAGCATGAAGCATGCAAGCACAAATATTTATACTATTTTTTTTTTGTCTTAAACTATTTTTATTTGAATTTAAAATTTTTATTAATATCATGATTTTATCTCTGTATAAGCCTTCTAAATATACCAAACATTTCAATTTAAAATTTACACAATCTAAAAAATATATGATAATTATATAATTTTTTAAATTTTAGAAAAAAATTTAAAATTAATTATATGATCAGTCTATAATTTAATCATTACAACTAATTCATATTCAATTTAACAGTACATTTAATTAATAAAATCAGTGGGTTAATTTAATTCTAAATTTATTGAATTAAATAAAAAAAATTAATAAAATTTTCACCGTAACAATTATTTTTTAAAAGAAAAGGGAAAAAAAGCCCCACAGGAAGTTGAGGGTACGCGTTTTCTAAAGCAAGAAAATTTAATAAACACTTCAAATAGTTAATATATATATTTTTTTTTTTGGCTCTTCGGGTCCAATAAATCAGCTCTGTATCAGCAGAACACAGTTTTTGAAAAAAATCCCATCTTTCACTTCTTCTTCTTCTTTTTTCAATTCTTTGCAAAGATTATTATTGTCATATCGTGTGTCACTATTTTATAGAAATTTCTTTGTCTACCCATTTTTTCTATCTGCTTGTTCTTTATTTTCTTGGTTCATACACTTCAAGAAACAAAGCAAGAAACAGAGAATTCAAGATTTTAACTTTATTTTTAGCTTCAAGAAAGCAAGAAATCACATCATGGATGAAAAGAATTGCAAATTCAGTAGATTTGGAGTTCTGTTGCTGTTCTTGCTTTACCATAACTTGGTTTTTTTTTGTTGCTGCTCTCTCAATGATGAAGGTTGGTTTCTTGAAATTTTTTGTCTGTTTTTCTGTTTGTTTCTTGGGAAAGTGAAGTGGGTGTAATTTGGTTTGGTTTTATTTGCAGGTTTAGCTTTGTTGAGGTTTAGAGAAATGATAGTGAATGATCCATTTGGTGCTTTAAAGAATTGGAAAGATGATGATGGTGGAGTTCTGGATCATTGTTCCTGGTCTCGAGTTGAATGCTCTGATGGCAAAGTTGTAACTTTGTAAGTCTCTCCATTCTTCACTATGTTTATGGTATGTTTTTAGCTTTAGCTCAAAAGTTTGGACCTTTTCTTTTTGTTTTTCCTTCCCCTGTTTGGCTGCTGAGAAAATAGAGGGAAAGTGAGGCAATTAGAAGTTTTTAAGATTTGACAAAGATTCAATAGATATGGGGAACTTCACTTTTGCTAAAGTTTTTTTTTTTTTTTTTATTATTGTCAAATTTGTAAGAGTAATCAAGTAAGTCAACCATGAAAAATTTGTAAAAGCAACTTAAAATCTATTACCTTTGTTATTTTTATTGATTTTATGTATTGCTATTTTTCTCCTTAGATGTGTATTTGTTTTCTCTTTTAATTTAATGGTTTTTGAATACCAGAAAGAATTTTCTTTTTGGTGTTACACTTGATATATCATTGTATTAGAAATAGTCAAATAGAGAATTTAGAGTCCTAAAGAATTGAGTTCAACACATAATACTGCTTGCTGATATGTCCTTTGGTTGATTTTTAAAGAACATTGTAATGTGCAGGAACTTGAAAGATCTTTGTGTTGAAGGAACACTGGCACCTGATATAAGGAATCTTGTCCACATAAAGTCCATGTAAGTATTAACTAGGCAGCCGCCATTTGGAACTATGTTCTTTTTGCCTCGAAATTTATAGCCTTGTTCATAATGTCTTATCGGTTTACATTTCACTGCAGTATTCTGCGCAACAATTCTTTTACTGGTGTCATTCCGGAAGGGATTGGAGACTTAAAGGAGTTGGAGGTGCTAGATTTTGGATATAATAACTTCAATGGCCCGCTTCCGCCTGATCTTGGCAATAATCTCTCTCTGACAATCCTGTGGGTATCACATTTCAAACTGTTGTATTTTCATTGAAGGTATCTTCTTCTTCCATTAGTTTATTAACTCAATCTTATTTTTGTCTATGTTTCAGTCTCCTAGACAATAACATGCTTCTTGTAAACTTATCACCTGAAATTCATCAACTTACAACGCTTTCTGAGTTTCAAGTAGATGAAAACCACCTATCTGGTGCAGCAAAATTGTCATCTTGTAATAAAGGATCTATCACAAGGTATGTCAGTGCTATCAACTTGAAGATACTTTCTTGTGTGTCATTTGTCTATAGGTCGATGGTTTTTGTTCTTGACCTCCCAGTAAGATGTCAGGTTATTCTTCTTCTTGAAGTGATCTTGAAAAAGGAATTGTTCCCTACAGTTGTAGACCTAATGTTTTCATTAATTTTATCTTGTCCTCATTCTATGCCTCCGTTTTTGTTAACCTGATTTTTTTTCATATTTTATGGTTTATTTAGATTATGATTTCCCCTCTCACAATTTTTGATAGGAACGTTGCACGAACTGAAAATGCGATAGACAGGCGACAGCTGCAAGCAGTAGGTCCCCCTCCCCAAAGCATGTCACCATATTTGCGACGCGGCTTTTCAGCAGCATTAACACCGACAACTCCTGAGTCTAAAAATGATCCATCTGTAGGTGTATCACCACCTCCTAACCTTGTAAATGCTCCACTTGTAGGTGGAGTTGGAACACCAACAGCTGCGCCTTCACCTTCAAATTCTACTGCGAATGCTGCCCTTCCAAATACTACTTCCCCTTCTCCAAATATTTCCCCTCCAAATGTTGCTTCCTCTTCTCCAAACATTTCCCCTCCAAAAACTTTTTCAGCTTCGGCTCCGGTGTCCCCATCTAGTCCTAGCAAATCTTCAAATGCAGTTGCCCTAATCACTGGAATCGCAGGAGGTGCCGTGGTGCTTGTCATTGCCAGTGTTGGCATCTATCTCTGTAAAATTAATAAGGCTACTGTCAAACCTTGGGCCACAGGATTGAGTGGACAGCTTCAGAAAGCATTTATAACGGGTACGTCTTTCTGTAGATAGAAAGCATAAGATTAAACACTTCAGAAAATGTTTGATCTTGTGGATTCTTTTCTAGTTTATAGTGCAGCAGTAATTGGATGGGCAAGTGTTTGTAAAAGTGGACACCTAACTCTGCTGGATAGAACAATTAGCTGTGCATGTCGTTGTTCCCAGAACATAGCAAGTTATTCATTGGGAATATGAGTTAATCATTCTAAATAACTCCAACATTAAGCCTTCATTTTTTGTATTTGGGAGAAGTATCATTGACCCAAAAGGTTCTTAAAATTAGGAAGTATTTTTATAATAAATATATATTTAAGTCGGTCGGTTTGGTTATTTTCGATTTTTCAAATTGAAAACCGAACCGACTAACCGAAATTTGTAGTGTCAAAAAGCGAAATCGAACCGAATCTATATATAACCGAACCAACTGGTTCGGTTTGGTTAGTCAGTTTGCGGTTTTTTTTGCTCACCCCTACCCTCAGGCCTCAAGTTTGACACATTTCCATGTTCTTGTTCCAATCTTTTGTCCATCTACTTATATGACAATTGCATTTCAGGTGTTCCGAAGCTCAAGAGATCTGAACTTGAAGCAGGCTGTGAAGATTTTAGTAATGTAATTGGTTCTTCACCCCTCGGTACACTGTACAAAGGAACATTGTCCAGTGGAGTAGAAATAGCTGTGGCCTCTGTTGCAGTAACATCTTCCAAGGCTTGGCCTAAGAACTCAGAAGTTCAGTTTAGGAAGAAGGTACTTGATGAACAAATTCCATTGAACTATATGTGATTATGCTGCAATGTGACATTCCATAATTCCTTCTGTGTTTATGTTTCAGATTGAAACTTTGTCAAAAGTGAACCACAAAAATTTTATCAACCTTCTTGGATACTGTGAGGAGGAGCAGCCTTTCACAAGAATGCTGGTTTTTGAATATGCGCCAAATGGGACACTGTTTGAGCATTTACACAGTGAGTTCTTAACCTTTGGTATATAAAAATTGGTATCATCAGAAATGCTGGTCAGCTACGTCCAATCAATTTAATAGGCTTAATTCAGTGAATAATAATTCTAAAATTTTACATTCTTCATATTGCATTTCATTTTTCTTTGCCTTTTTAGTAGATTGCTGATCTGTAACAATGATTTATCCTGCAGTTCAAGAATCTGAGCATCTGGACTGGGGAATGCGGCTGAGAATTGCAATGGGAATGGCTTATTGCCTTGAACATATGCACCAGTTGAACCCACCAATTACTCACAACAATCTTACATCTTCAACTGTTTCCCTCACTGAAGATTATGCAGCCAAAATTTCAGATTTCAGTTTCTCAAATGTGATAACTGCAAATGAGGTGGAAGCATTGAGCAAGTCCTTGGATACTCCAACAGCACATCCTGAAAGTAATGTTTATAGTTTCGGTGTGATATTATTCGAAATGGTAACAGGCAGACTACCTTTCTCTGTGGACAATAGTTCACTTGAAGACTGGGCATCAGATTATTTAAGAGGGGATCAACCACTTCAAGACATGGTTGATCCGACTCTGAAATCCTTCGAAGAGGAGAAGCTAGAAAGAATTGGCGAAGTAATAAGATCTTGTGTGCACCCAGACCCGAAACAACGACCAGCAATGGCGGAAGTCACTGCAAGATTAAAGGAGATAACAGGGCTAACAGGTGATGCAGCAATTCCAAAACTCTCTCCTCTTTGGTGGGCAGAGCTCGAAATTTTGTCGCCGGATGCTAGCTAAAAGTATGAAGACCAAACTTTCAAGTAAATGATGTCAGCTAAAATATGAAGACAAGGTTGCAATCCTTGATTGAGGCACAACAAAGCTGTTGCCTGTAAGTTTATACTACTTGTATATCTATGATAGGCAAGGGAAAGTTGCTTGTATATAAACTGAGAAAGGGTCAAAATCTGTTTAATCCTTCTCATTTTTTAATGGGTTTCTTGTTTGGAATTTAGGTGTGGAAGGCACATCTATAGTCATGTTCTTGATTATTTTTTTTCCCTCTACCACACCATATATTATATATATGACTGTTTATGTTGTGAATGAGTTTAAAAATGGATTAGCATCAGAGACTGGTTCAAATTTGGCCCATGTTGTCTGTATATTTTAGACTCTCAGATACATGATTGCAATGTAGGCAGTTGTCAGAACAAAATTGTCAACTAAGGAAATGCCAGGGCATATACAGCCATCCAGGAAGTTGCAGTGTGATTGCTTGCTTGCACTTATTCATCTCCTCCACATGATGACTGAATGATCTAAAATTTCATGTGCTTGTTAAATGACAACTGCTAATGAAAAAATTAAACAAATAAGGGGTCAATGGTAAACAAGTTAGATAATGATCACTAAGAGAGGAAACACAAAAGGATTTTGTGGGAACATATCTTAGATTTCTATTTTTTTTTTATTTTTGGTTTCTGTGTTTTAAATTTAAACATTTTTATTTTTGGAAAATAAGGTGAGAATAATAGGGAAAAATTGCTTTTAATGGTTTTTTCTGAGTTATAGAAACATATAAGGTGTGTTTACCTGCAGAGAATTATTTTTTGTTTTAATTTTTCAATTTTTAAAGAAAATAAAAACTTTTCATTTTCATAGATAATTTGTAAAATATGTTTACCTGTTAGAAATGAAAACACAGAGTTTTCAGTTCCAAATGAAAATACAGAATTTTTATTTTATAATTTTAATAAGGAAAATTTAGAAAACAATAAAAATTTATTTTTCACTTTTCTTTTAAAATTAGAAAAATGTGAAAATATTTTTCAAGTGAGATTTTTATGAAAATATTAAAGTAAACACAAATTTCTATTTTCTATTTTTATTTTGAAAATTTTTTTAGAAAACTGAAGTAGTTTTCTTAAAGTAAACATACTCATATCTTTTGTATAAAAAATAAAATGGCAAAAAATAAATGTTTTATTAATAAGATTTGCTTCGAAAACTGAACAATATAAATGAAAAAAAAAAAAAAAATCAATTTTGACACCGAATGACAAAAAAGTTTTAAACACTGATTGCCATTAGCGTTTTGCTTTACAACAAACATTCAATCTTCATGGTGCCTAATCTTCAGGATATGGCTAATGGCAATCAGTGTTTAAAACTTTGAAAACTGAAAAATTGCTTTTATTATCATTTTAAAAATAAAAGAATAAAAAATTAGTAAGAAAATAGAAAATTTATTTGTCTTTAATTGAAAAATATATTATTTATTAGTTAAATGAATATATTGTGTCTTTATAGTTAAAAAATACTTAATTATTTAAATTAATTTAATATATTATCGTAAATATAAACATGTATTATTAATATATTTTTATTAAAATTATTTATTTTTTATTTTGATTCACATTAAATATTGTAAAACTTATTGTTAAAAATGAATATGAGTTGTTAGATTAATGTTTTGATGAGGTGTCAATAATCT